>CAKNWW010194298.1:0-22071 GCA_932074435.1 Andricus kollari
TAATTTTAATCTTAACTCAGTGTGCGTTCTAAATTTTTTTTGTGTTGAGTTGTTCAACAGAAAAAAATTATTAAAAATTGAAGGCGGGAAAACACTTATTCAAATTGGTGTCACGTGGGTGTCACGTGACTCAGAGGTTCTCATAATTATCAATGTGACGATGTGGCTTTGATGGAAACTAATGAAATTTATGATAAAGAGGTTATGTCACCTAACAGTTTCATTTTCACCCCTCGTATTTCTGCACTTAGGAAATCACAATCACCATAAATATTTCTATTTTCGGGAAATTTCTGCTATTGGCTTTTACGAAACTCTCCTTTGACATTTTTTTAATCAATATTTTGAGACTTCTATTTTCGACGTGCAGAGAACCAAAACAAAACATCGGCACAGAAAAAGATATTTGAGAATCACTGACACATAAGCTGTGATTGGTTGATAATCCGACCCCTTTGACGTCAGAGGGGCCCTCCAATCGAAATTGTTATAGAAAATTCATATTTCAACATTAAATTAAAAATAGTAAACAATACGTAACAAATATGTTATGGGCGTTTTTAAAATTAGAATTTTATAAACCATAAGATCAATTCATTGGAAAAGTGATATCTGACTTTGGAAACAACCCTATTTTCTACGTACTGTACCTATACTTCGCCTGCAAGAAAATCTGTTCAATACAGCTAACTATTTAGGAAGACGAAATCCAGCGATACTGTCTAGCTGGGATAGCAAGAATTCTAGGTAATACACCTAAACATTTTTTTCAGTGTAACTAGAAAATTTTTAAAGTTATTGTTAGACGCTGTACAGTGTATCTTCTAAGTTATTGATGCCTGAACATTCTGTTTTTTTAATTTTCCGGGAATATTATAAAAAATAAATTCATCATAAAATGTCCAAAATTAGGCTAATTATAAAAAGAACCATTACGATTTTCTTTATTTATATGGCTTAAAATACTTAGAAGCCATGATAAAACAGAAATAACAAAAAGGCGGATAAGCAAGCACCTTCCTGTAGTAGAAAGTAGTGCAAGGTAGGCGCGCGCCGATCTTAAATTGATGACGCAACCAATTTCTTGAGAGGTTTACCACAAAGAAGACTATAGTGGTAATAATTAATTGAGAGAAAAGTGAGAAAAAGACGTGGGAGCGTATCGAGTTGAATTTTTTGCTCGACGAATGTGGGGATGCCCTGGATAAAAAAAGAAGAGAGGATTCCTCGACAATTGACCCACACCCACACTGTCGATAAACTCAATTAACCAATAGAGTTAATTGAATATACTTACGAACACACACGCATTGTCGCTTCCCTCTTTGCGATAGTAAAACACTTTGACACGAATTTCTCCGAAGAAATGTAATTTAGCCTCATCCTGTATAGTGTTGCGAGAAAAAGAAAAGCCCTCATACCTTTATATGCGTACAAAGTTCACATCTTTAACCAGCATGGAGCATAGGTTCCCGGACTTACGTGCCGGTCCCAAGAGTATGCTTAATTGTAAAATGTTTCGCATCCCTTTGATTTATTATATCAAAACATCTAACAGGATGGTTTCTGGATCAAGGAACCGGGAAAAATTGGAAGATGACAGCGAATTTAATTTTTTGACAGGGATTTTCTCTAATTTTTGGTAGAAAAGCCTATCTAATTACTTTATATATCACTTGATATGACATAACGTTATAAAATTTTGAGCAAGTTCTATTTAATTTTTTTTTATGTTTTAATTTTAAATTGCATAATTTTATAAGCACTCAAATGTACAGTTTAGAAAGCTTCAGTTTGAAATATTTAATTTGGAATATTTTTAAATTCAAAGTTATTCTAGATTCTGTTCAAGCTGGGGTTCAGTTTCTTTATTTTTTGGTCTTTTGGATTTCAAAAGAAAAACCATTATGAAATTCTTGGTTTGAGAAAAAGCATTCAAGAAAGTTATTAAGAAAGAGATTCATTCATCTTGGCAAACGACTTTCTGTGGCTTACTAAGAACAAATTAAAAACTCTTTAAATTTTGGATAAAAGGAAATAAATCAATTTTCATTTTAATTACAAAAGTTAGAATACACTATCTCTATAAATATAACTAGTAACTAGTTCCTTTCTACTGGTTAAATTTTTGGTAATGAAGTTACTTTTTTAAATAAGTAACAAAATAACTAGCAACATTTTTTGAGTAATAGTAACTATAAGCATTGTTGCTTTTTAGTTACGTTCGGAATATAGTTAACAAATCTTTTGTTACGAAAATCAATACATTTTATTTCTTTTGCAACGTTTATTATATTTTCACTATTCGAATTGTGGCGAAACTTTTAGCGACCAATCGCTGACAATGAATGCAGATTTTCCTTAGAATAATTTCTCATATATATAATTTAGAAAAAAAGGTTGAAGAACCACCGCAAGGTCTCACTGGGAGCAATTGCGATCTATGAAAATGACAACGGCTCCCAGTAGAACCGCGCTAAATCACACCTATGCCCACGTCCCATGTCCTTGAGACGGGTGGCCACAGGGCACGACGAAATCACAGCGGCAGGCTAGCGAAACCCTCGTGTTTCTTGAGGACACGAAGCGACCCAAGGATGACAGCTTTCTGCATCCATCTCACAAGTGCCTTGGCATATTTTTGGCACGCGGGTGTGGCATTAAGGTTACGGACAAGTGATAGTTTCACTCCTCGGAGAGCACCGATCGCAAAGACAATTACTTTAACCGAATATTTTGTGTATAGACGTTGCAGCTCCCTTTTAAAGTCTTGATACCTCTTCTCCTTTTCCTTTCCCTTGGCAGTGCTGTTAGAGGCCCGGAACCGAGAATTCGATCACGAATATAGTTCGTTTCTCGAAATCTCGGAGAACTATGTCAGGTCACGAGTGCGCAATCAAGACTGCTGTCCGAGAATAGGAGTTCCAGAAAATTTGGCATTTCTCGTTTTGGATAATTGACTCTATCTGCCTCGAAGCGTTCGGCAGCGCAGGATCGCGGCCAACACCATGGGATTACCAAGGATTACCACCAAGGTGGTAATAAAGCAGTCTTAGGACCGCATTATGTCTGTAGAGATACATCGTTCTCGCGTGAGTGGGACACCCAGATAGTATGTGTGCTAGGTACTCAGCGTGTGCATGACACGCTCTGCACCTATCGCTGGGAACTTCTTGACGTAAAACGTGGTCACGGTATACTAAGATGGAAATCCCACCGTCCTGTAAGGCGAAAATGGAACCCTCTGCACCTGAATTAAGACCTGAAAATCTAAAGAAAGCAAAAGTTTGCTCCTTCGGCTAGGAATGATCTTCTACATTTCTGTGAAAGTTTCCGTGCATTTTTTTGTCGAGTAGCTGTTGGGGGAATTTTTCAAGCTCTGTTTCCTTTACTTCGGCTTTTAGAAGTGAGGCACATGAATTGAGTAATGCACTTTCCTTACTTCTGATGTTGAAATTCATGCCAAGGCTTTGTAAAGGAACGCTTCTTTGCCAATCATCTCGTGTTTCCTGACCATTTTTAGGATAGGGTCTGTGCCATTTGCAGCGATGCAAGCTATACTCAGAACAGTTCGCTTATGAAGGCATTGGAGAATCAGAAGTTCACGTCCGCCTTGACGGCGTGAAATGCGTAATCGCGGAACGGACGAATTAATATGCAAGCTTTTATGCATATGCATGATCTTATGCGTGGCGATATCAAGGACCATAAGCTCGTTCTTTGCCCATTGAACCACCCCAAACGAGTAGAGTAGAACCGGGACAGCAAGCATGTTAGTCTCAGATAGTCTCAGATGGTAGTCCTAACCTTGTATTGACTAAATACAGCTTGCAGGATAATTGAAGATAGACTGTTTTATTTTTCTAGTATGTATCCCTGAGTTTATACTTGTATTACGTTTAGACTGCGGAAATAGGCATCTCTTTCTCTGTTTCATATAAGCACGGTCGTTTTTACCTGCGTATTAGCTAGATTTACATTTATATAGTATGATCTGATTTTTGTTTATTGTTCAAGAATGTAGGGGGAAGAGATTAAGTTTTAATATCGCTATCATGGAAATAACTAAAGTTTTCCTCTGTAGATTTTAATGTCCATGTTATACCTTGACCTCCATAATGCCAACCCCATCGATAGGGCCTGCCATTTCCAGCACATATAGGATAGACTGTACATACATAAGCGCGAAGTGCGGGGTCCAGCTTCCACAGTGGCGAGTCGAGCGCTCGAGCGTAAAAACTCAAACCTCGACATCTCGGAAAATAAGGCCAGTTGGATCGAGAGAAGAAATAAGCACATAATGGATTTTGATTTACTTACACCCTGTGAAGCCCCAGTCGAATCAGTGGCATACATCTCGCGACATGTCCTTGTAAGTGGTTTGAGAGAAGATTTATAAGCAAGAAAAAGTTTTTGGTTGACCAAAAAACCAACTCAAACTTTTAAAAAAACCAAATTGAGCAACAAAATTGCACAAGAAGGCTTAAAAAGAATCAAGTTCATCAAAAAATTGTTTTTAAAAAAACAAATACTCAAGAAATTCAATTTATGCAAAATAATTGCACAAAAACAATTAAAAAAAGAGAAATATGTTTACAAAAAACAGCGTAAAACGGCTCATTAGAGACACATATATGACAATTGAAAAAAGAGGGAGAAAAAGAAAGAGACATCCAAAACCACCCCTCTCTCATTTCTTTATTATCTATCCGTCTTTTTTGTACTACCAGGGTCCAACATGTTTCGAGGCCTTTTAGGCATCCTCATCAGGGAAATTTTAATAGTAAACTAATAGGGAATATTTATATGTTATGCTCTTATTAATTAAAAATGATAATTAAATTTGAAGTTATTTATTAAGGAATTATTAACACTATTCCCATTTTTATCTTTAATATTTCTGAGAATTAATTGTATCTTATAAGAAACAAAATTGAATGAAAATTTTATAATTTAACTTTCTGGAACTGGCGCGTACTAGGCGAAGGAGATCGCCGGCGGGCGGTGTGGAGTGCCGCCCACACGGAATCCACAACTTGTTCCATAATAGGAATGTTTATTTGTAGTTTTGCACAAAAATTAACATACCACCTAATTTAGCATTAAAAATAGCCTCTATAGGAATTGCGGAAACATTTTTCGTTTGTTAAGTAGATAAGTTTTTTCCCCCACGGTGGGCGGTAGGAAGTACCGAGAGCACGCACCTTCTTTCTTCACGTGATCATTGCCGACTGTAAAGAGCATAATGAAAGCAGGAAGGAGTATAGAGACATATTATGATAGTTGCTTGAAAGATATCTAAGCAAGTTTTAACGGTACTTTGGCGCACTAGAGTGCCAAAGGGTTTGGCACACATGCCAGGGCCAAAGGGTTAATTAAAATCTAAATCAAAAAATCTTGAGAATTTATCCGACAGTTAATCGGTTTGAAATATCTCATTAAATCTATTTCAAGAAAACTTCTATTTCAATCTATGATAAAAACTTTTTTTTTTGTAATTTTTTCTTAAATCCAGTAAAAGATGTAATATCTTCTTTCTAAAAAATTCTTCCTAATCACTTTAAACAAAATTTAAAATTTTTCTTCTTTATATATCCACTGATTTTAAAAAAACACGACTTTCTGGTTCAGGGACAAAAGGCATACTGAGGCAGAGACAAGTGTCTACACCCTAAATGTGAAAAAAAACCAGGACCGCAGATTCATAGAAAAGAGATCGTAAAGTGCGTGTTAAAGAAATACCTAAAGGACTGTATTTGAAATATTTTCACAAATTTCTAAAATAAATTTATCAACAATTTAATACATATCATTTTAGTGATATCTTTTTTAAGAAGATTTTCTTTCTTTTTTATTTGCAAGTAAACATTGTCTTCAGAAATATTAAAGATTATTTATATAAATAATAAAGTAGAACTCCTAAATAATTGAAAAGTAATAGACTTATCGTTTTGTATACACATTTGTGTGTTTTCTTTAACCGGTTCTACGGAGCCCCCTTAGCAGCGAGTGTTTCAAAATAAAAAGGCATAGTACAATAAACGGACCAGGCAGTGTAGAATGGATTGTCCACTGTAGGGCGAACCTGCCAAGACGGGTGAAATTTTAAACAGTCAAAATAACCCTACTAAAAGGTCAACAATCATCAGAAAGTATATTCTATTGTTCCTTCTAATTAATTATTAATACATACTTAAAAGTACTACATGTTAATCCTCTTCAGTTAGCTTACCTGTGGTCCTAGTCGATGAATTACCTGATAGGTAGTCAATTAACATAACTTCAGAAATCTTCCGAACTTCTGATCATTTGTGACTTTTTTTGAATTTTTTTGAGCATAAAATACCAAAAACTTTTTATTTGCTTATGAATACAAATTTACTGAAATCTTATCACATATAACTGAATATATCAACTGAATTTCGATGTGTCCAAATGACAAGGTTCCGCATCGGAGAAACAAAATGAAAAGATGCTACAGAGTTGAGGACACTAATGTCCATCACATAATTCATATGGGATTTTAAAGCTTCTAGAGTTCACCACGCAAGTTCGCACCTTTTCATTTGGTCTCTCTGAGATCGAACCTTGTTATTTGGACACGTTGACTTGCGCCATAAGAGCTCTTTCATTTATATTATACTTTGTGTTTGCTGCAATTTACAAATTATATCTACCCACTGTGTAAAGGCTTCCCCTACAGTCGTTGTCCCATACGTTGGGAATTCAATTGCACTAAGAATTTCTTGTTCCAAGATGGCAAGTTCTAATCACGTAACTGGCAGGTAATGTTCTCCGCAACAGTTTCCATTTTTCCTGGAGCTTTCCCAGGAGAAGTCTGTGTTCGGTAACAGGCGCAAGCAGACGCGAACGAGCCACAGATTACTAAGTAGGCAGAAAACTTAAAGTAAACTGGCAAAGTTCCGAACGGTTGCACAGACACTGACAAAATGACAATGTTACTACAGAGATCTTGCCTTTCCAACTGTAGAGCGGATAACAATTCTAATATTCCGTGCACAAATGGATTCAGTCAGACCCTTCATTTTTTTTGAAGTTGCTCAGAAGAAAGATGATAAGCTATTTTTCTAATTTAGATGATGGGAAGTACCATTATTTCATGGAATAATAACACAAATGGTGAGCTGACTAAAAGGAATATTTTTTGGCTTTCACCGATTTTCTAATGATTTTACAGATTTTCAAATATTTTTGGTAAATTGACATACTTTGAAGTAACCAACGCAAAAAAATCCCCGTTATTTCCCGGTTCAGAAAAATGTTTCCCGGTCATTGAAATTCGAGTTGAAATTCAAAAGTTTAAACTGTTAAGACTGAAAATTTTTGATTCAGTCACTTAATAATGAAAAAGTTTTTAAATGGAAACCTTCTACTTATACTAGGTTTTATTTTAAGGGCTTCAAAATAAGTAGTGAAATATTATTTTTAAATGAATTACTCAAAATGATAACGTATCACTTTCTCAAACTTTAATCGTACAAATTAAATGGTTAAAGCAAGTAAAGACCTTCAACTTTTATTATTCATTAACCAGTTAAAACAGAATATTTTAAAATATACCAGTTAAATGCCGCTACTTTTGTCGCTGGAAAAAATTCCCGAAGTAAATTTTGTTTTCCTTATTAATTATTAAGATGTCATATAAAATGATTTAAATATAATATTTTTAACACTTGTTTTTACTACAACATTCAACTGTAGAAAACTGAAGGAAATTCAAAATTGAGTTTTCAACAGTAAATTCTTCAACAGTTGATTTTTTAACAGTTGAATTTTCAACTTTTGAAAATTGAAGAAGATTCGAAATTAAAATGTTGAGAATTCAATTAATTTTTTTTCGATTTTCAGCTCTTAATAATACAATTTTCAAATTGTTCTAATTTTTAATACATGTACTTTCAATAGTTGAAATTCAAGCAAAAAGCGAATTTGATATAAAAAACAATTATTAAGCATTTTATATTTACATAATTCTACATGAGTGACTTGTTTCATTTACAGTCACTGACTAAAGTACCTTGAAGTTCCTTTATAGTTCGTTTTTTTATGTACCGATTACGGAAACATATATGTTACATATGTAAAGAGTTGTAAGTATTTCAAAAAATAAATCAAGGCTTTCATTTTTACTATTCACAATATTGAAGAATGGACAATTGCAAATCTATCAAATTAAATAATGTCCTATTTTATATTTTCAAAATTGAAATATTCCTAAAGAGCACTCATAATTACATCATTTTCTATTTTAGGCATTAAACATTGCAGAGTCTTCATTTGAAAATATTTTAAATTGAAGAATTTTCAATTGTCAATTTTCTAATTTGAACTACATATTTCAAACAAAAAACATTCAAAATTAAAATATTTTAAAAATATAAACATTCCAAATTAATGAAGCTTCAATTGTAAATATTAAAGGTAATTACAATTGAAAAAATTTTTATTGTAAATATTCAAAATGGAACTATTAAAAAAAAAGTTAAAAATTACATACCTTTAAAATGTACATATGAAAAATGGAATAATTTGGAATTCTATATTTTAAAAATTTAACAATTTTCCATTGCAACCCTTTAAAATTGAAGAAATTAAAATTTGAAAGCTTTAAGATTGAAGAGTTTTTAATTTTGAAAATCTACAATTGAAAATTATGCAAGTTTTAAGTTTCAGAATCGAAAATTCTGAAATTTTGTTGAATTTTTATTCACACTAACTATTAACAAAAAATCAAAAGTATTTACATCATTTTTAATTGTACAGTTACACACATTTAACATTAAAGAATCTTAAATGGCAAATATTTAAGATGATCTATTAGAAAAGATGATCAAAATTTCATGATAATAAAATATAAACATTCAAAATTAAACAAGCCGCCAAATAAAAATAAAAATTGCATAAAAGCCGATGTAGTTATTTTAATGTTTATCTTAATTTATGATTATTATTCATTATATTTTATGTTACTTTTTATCTAATAATATATTTTAATTTAATAATTAAACAATTGAAATGAGGAACATGTTATAAACGCGCGTTGCGTTGCATTGGTTTTCTTTTCAAATTTCAGAACGCCTTTATCGTTTGAATGTTTCAGATATGTATGAAGTATTACAATTCCTGCAATAAATATTATACGCTCTCTAAATTTGAGCAAGTAAAAGTTAACTAATCAATTAATGCAAGTCATTATAATTGATTTTTTAAGTATTTCTACTAGTCATTCGTAAAAAAAATTACTTGTTTTCAGTGAAATTGTTATTAATTTGCTTTCGTAGAAAATTTCTAAGTGAATAAGTAACAAGTTTATTACTACTTTTAATTTTACACTACTTTATGAATACTCAAATATTAATTAAAATGTACAGAGTATATGATCCAAATTTTTTATCTTGTCAAACAATAGAATACGAAATTACAAATAAATATAAAAGAAATATGCAAAAGTTATTAATTGAAGAGAAATTACGTTTCATGATTCTTTGATCAATTTAAAGATTTTGATTTTTAATTAATATATTTATGGAAACTAACGAGCTTCTTCAGCTTATTTATGGACTATGGTCACTAAATTGTGAGAAAGTAAAAAAGTAAAAAACCGATTCTATTTCAGGCACATCGAACATCGGATTTTCCGACACTCGGGCCAATCGAATCGAAAAAGCAGATTAGATGGTATGGGTGATTGCCAAATCGAAGGCAGACTTGCACGACTAAACAGGAAATCACGTTATTAGTAATAATAATAACATATACTTATTGGCATAGAGTTAAAAATAATACAAAAAATTTCACGCTTTGGATATAATTTAATCGAGTGCGAAACGCGAGACAAATGATGAGAATATATTCGTTAAAGCCGAAGGAACTTCAACAAAAGAGAATTGCTAATCACAAAATTACAGGTGTCAGTGGTTTGAAGTTTAATTATGAAAGGTCTATGCACAAATTTGGGGAAAGTACAAAGACTCAGCGCCTAGTGTAAGGTAAATTTGTTGATATCAAGTGGAGTACCTAATTGAATCCTGGCACTTTCGATCCATTACCGCCCTTGCGTATCAAACGAATGAATTTAAAGAAAATCCAAGTCCATAAAAATGAAATTAGTGTTGTAAAATTAGTAACTAAAAAGCATTCAATATACCAATTTATACTGAAGCAAACTTTCTACAGTCATTTTTCTAAATTGAGGTTGAAAAATTGTTGCGAAAAAATGTCGTGGAATTCCCTATGATGGTACATACTTATACCAACCCTTGAATTTTAAATTATGATGCGTTCGAATGGCAAAAATATGTTGAAATCGTAAGCTGAATAAAGTGAATGTAGATACTTTAAGGGGTCTTTTAGTGATGGAGTGCACTGCCCTCCGTTACGAACTCAAATGTTGTCGTCTCACTTGGAAGATATTCATAGAAGAGAGGGTTTCAGGGAACTTAGGGGCTATTCGTGGTTTCCTATAAAGATACTCTCGTCGTTGAGAGGCAAGAGAGTGAGAAGAGGCATGGAGGAAGCGTCTCCTATATTTTTAACGAGACTCTCGCAAAAAGCGTTATTTATTAATAGAACGCGTGTCTCGGCGACGCATTGCATCTGGAATATCTTAAATGTGCCCAATAATGAAAGGGGATAGAACCAAATCATTCTGTATTCTATATAATAGGCCATATGGACATTTTCTCTAGACGCAATCTTCTTGTGGTTGTCTGGTTGACCATACCAATCTCGTTTTGTTACAAAACTTAGATTGGCTGAACCAACTCTCTGTTTCCTACTGAGTTGTTCTGTTATTACGAGTAGTTTTACTAGCACTGTCCGGAAATTATAGAATCGTATAAATTATTCAGTTTACTGTTAAAAGCCACTTTCCATTTAATTTCCTTTTACTTTTAATCAGGTTTTTATTAAAAAAGATAACACTTTTGTAAACTACTAATGTAAAAGAAATAGCGAAATGAAACTAATTATTAGTAATAATTGTCACTTAAGTAAATTACTGGATCACTTTTCACTCACCTTAAAAACTATGCTCTCTACTCACTAACTACTGGAACAGGCAAGTAGTGTGAATGGTACAATAAGAGGTACTGGCCCGGTTATGCCGTTCACACTGGACGTGTGCATTTTGTCGGATCGAATATGGTATTTTCGATTCGACGTGCGTTTATTTTCGGATCGGGTTATTCGATTCGATCGACCCACCGATCGAATGTCGCAAAATCGACATTCGATATAATACTTTTTCATTATATTAGGTGTATAAATAAATTCTACCCGATTTAAGCAACTTTTTTTTATTATTTATAAAAATATAACAAAATGCAAGTGTTAATTAATATAGTGGCCATTGGCTTCTTCTACTCTTCACCAACGCTCAGGCAATTAATGGATTCAATGGCGAAAGAATGTTTGATCCTTTGACGCTATAAAGTCATTCTCCATTTTTCACACTTCAGCTTCAATTTGAGTTTGGTGTTCAGCTACGCTGTTTTGTGTCGAGCGAAAAAGATGGTAATCGGACGGGGCAATGTCTGAAGAGTAAGCCGGATGTAGCAGAATTTCCAATCAACTGCACCGTTTTGCGAAAAAAATCCAACAGAAGAGATCATATTCTGGGCATGGACGAAGATTACAGTACGACAACGCTAGGCCACATAGAAGTTCCGCGGTCCGCCAAACCATAGAAGAATTGTCATGGGAAATTCTGCCACATCCGAATTACTCTCCAGATATTGCCCCGTCCGATTACCACCCTTTTCGCTCGTTACAAAACAGCTTAGCTGAACACCACATTTAAATTGAAGCTGAAGTGCGAAAAATGGTGAATGACTTTATAGCGTCAAAAGATCAAGCCTTCTTTCGCCATGGAATCCATGAATTGCCTGAGTGTGGGCGAAAAGTAGTAGAATCCAATGGCCACTATATTAATTAATACTTGCATTTTATTAAAGTTTTATAACTAAAAAAAAATTGCTTAAAACGGGTAGAACTTATTCGTACAAGTAATACATATGGTTTTGAAACGTCGCCAAATATGCGTCGAATGACCCCAATTGGAATTGTTTCCGTTGATTCTATAGGAAAATATCCATCAAATCAGGAATCTTTTACCATTTTTTATAGTACGGTTGATTTCTTGTTAAGCGCTAATAAAATTTAATAAGTCGCGATTCTACCATTTTTCCAACAACACCTATTATCAAACAAGTCAAGCTATGATTTTTAAAAACAATTTTGAATATTGAGAAACTTCACCAACGTTTTAAGTTTCTTTTCTTCAATTTTCCATCCATTGCCAGATCTCTAAAAGTAAATTAACTTAATAGATAATTTCAGTAAAAATTCCAGTTGCAATTACATTTCGTACTTTAATTCTATTTGTTACCATATGTCCTTCAGAGTTCTATTACATATCTGCTATAACGCAAAAGTTGTGCAACTAACTAGATATAATGTCGAAGTGGACAAAGCGAAAAATAGAATAATAGAAAAAGTCTCTATTGAAATTGGGTTCCTTTGGAGATACAACTGGAGTCTCCTTTGGAAAAAATTCTTCATTTTGAGGTTCTTTTTAGCAAGAGGGGCTTCTTCTTTCCGCTCCTTAGGAAGCAAAAAATCATTATAATAGAAATTCTAGTGTTTTCTGCGACGAAACTCGTCCCGCGTATCGCTTATAACGAGTCCTCTGATTAGTTCTTAAAATTCATCATATTTAGAATCGGCGCGCACTCATGCAGCAGACAATATCATAACAGAGCGAATCTAGAATATATTAGATTCAAAGAATCTGTTCGCTTGGATTAAGGAAAACATTTAGTTATTTTATATAAAATATTTAGTTATTCTCGTAGACTAATGATTTTCACGAAGTTTCTAAATTCGATAAATTACTACTTTCAGCAGGTGTCGTATACTTTTAATATCTTTGTGGATACAAAAAAACTTTTATTTTAGATATAAATGTATATTTATACGTAAAGTTAATTACTGCTTACTACCGAAACACCTGCAAATTATTATTACCCGTATTCAAGCTCTATTTAATATTTACTTTGGCGTGCATTTTAACTGGTAATACTCTTTTAAAGTCAAAGTAAGCCCCAACCGTCACTGCACTTGTTCCTCACAGCAGAAAGTTATCCGAAAACGGTCCCCAAGATATACTGGATATCCTAGGGATATCCGAATTTCTTCCACGTGGGATATCTTCAAAATGTGATTTCGTCTGTATCCCGAACAGGATATCCTCAGGATATCCCAACATTCTGTGGAAAGTTCCTAGGAACCTGTAAAGGTAATGATAAACATATTTATTTATAAAATCGAAGAGACTTTTATACATATTTCCCGCATGAATGCTGCACTGTATCGCTGTCAAGCTGATCTCGAATATTTGCTGCAGTTCGGTGAGTGAAAATTTCTCTAAGAAACTAAAGGACGCTCCATCAAATAAACACAAATCAAGAAATCGGTTCTCGTGAAAGTGTATGGTCCTTACATATTTTGCAGTTTACAACATTCTGTTTCCTGACAAAAAATATATCACCAAAGTTGCTATTTTCTGTGTATCTCAATGGGGAATTTCAGTAATTACCGAAATGTTTTCATCACCGAAAAGTCTTACAGTGACGAAGAAAAAAATGTCAATTTTTGAAGTTGTTCACATGCGGATATGTTTTGATTTTGGAGTTGTTGCAAAAAATTGTGTTGGGTACTAGTCCGGAGAGGCGGCTAAGCTACGCTCGTGTGAAGGCGCAGCATTTGTACGGACATTACCCCCTTCGCGCATATATCAAAAAATACTTTTCCAGAACCTCTACAAGTTCACAGTGTTTGATGATTATGACACCGCACACTTGTGCTGGCGCATTAGAGTTTTCTGTCAGTATACCGGCCTGTTTGTTTATTAAGCCTTACCAAGCGTGATGCACGGCCGTTTGTATTTCACCTCATACTGTACTTTACCTTCCAGTGTCTTTATAAGTTCCTTACTTATTTTTGTTTACAAAGTCCTATAGGTAATAATTATACAATTCCAAAACCTCCATATATTTTTGTTTTTGCCGAAAATCACGCATTGTTTGCATTAATATAAGTGCCGTGATGTGCGGACAATTTGAGGTCATAGGTTTGCACTCCCTTGTATGTTTGGTTGATGTTCTGCGAATTCAAATTAATTAAAAATATTCAATATGCATAGGTAGATACTGCAGGTTCCGAAAAAACATATGGCAATACAGCTCATTTACCCAACATAATGCACAAAATAATATTATGAATCGTGACGCACACAAGGTGTGCGAATCCTAATGAAACCGTGTTCATTTCTAAAACTGCTTTATGAAATGATAAATTTAGAAAAACTTATTGACCTTTGTACGTGTTAAACCAAAAGAGTATTATATAAATACTAGTAGGTTTTAATAATTATTACAGTAGAAAGAAAGGGTTCTGAAGGAAAAATCAATGAAATAGAGTATAATATTTGAGTTTTTAGCAAGTCTCATAAATTGTGTTGCTAATTAACAAAATACTAAGGATTATAATTGTAACCTAGAAAAGTGATACTTCTTGTTGGTCTGAAAAGCTTACGTGCTGCTGCTCTTCCGGCTGCACAGTGGACTACTATAGGGTTTATGGTTGCGCAGTAGATGAAGAGATGAAAATTGTACACATAAATAATATATACAAATTTGTTATTAATAACTTTACGATAGGATGCGCAGTTTTTGTTTTATTCGTGAAAAACCGCATTAAAAATAAAAAAAATAAAATTTTGGACAAACGACACAAGTTATGAGAAAAAAATGAACAGACTGAAGCTGCTAATCCAAAAAAGAGCTACACATTTTTTATTAACAATTTTTCGATAAAACGCTTAGTTTTTGTTTTATTCGTAAAAATTCGTAGATAAATAATAGGCAAGCTTGTTCACTCAAAGAGGATGTACAAATTTGTTATTTATAATTTTTAGAAAAGGCGAGTAGTTTTTTTTTCAATCGTAAAAAATAAGAATAAATATTTAAAAAATTAAATTTTTGGAAAACGACACAAGAGACGAAAAAAATGAAAAGGCAAAAGTTTTTTAACCAAAAAAGATCTACAAATTTGTCATAAATTATTTTTATAAAAATGCATAAAAAATCAGAAATTTACTTTTTGGAAAAAAGACACAAGCTACAATAACCTTTTATATCACAAAATTTTTTGCCTAAATTATATCTACTTAGAACCACTTTACACTTGTATGCGTGTTTTCAGTTTAAATCATAAAAAATAACGTTAAATGTAAACAAATTAAATTTATGGAGAAACGACACAAGTTGCAATAAAATGTATAACAACATTTTTTTGTGTAGGATGCATACTTCTTTATGATCATAAAAACAAGACAATAAAATACGTATGTTTCAATACCTATGCATATTATGAATTGTGATAATACCTACATTTATTGAAATTGTAGATTTTTCAGGGTAGCTGAGAATAAAAATTAGTGGAAAATAAGGAGCAAATATTGAAGCAAGCATGAAAAATAAAATTTGTACATTATTTTGCAAAATGTGAATAAGCAGTACCAGCTTGAGAACGGACACTTCTTAAAAATTGTATTTTCGAGCTCCTGGGGTTGAATTATATTGCAATGTGTCCAAAAAGACGATTTGAAAATTTAGGTCAATATAGACTTAGTTGACAGACTAACACCTTTTTCTATTAAGTTACAATCTTTGATTTTCAAGTTGCTAACAAAATACCCCATTAAAAGCATTGAAATTGTGCCTATTTAATATATAAAGACCGTTGAAATCTTTAGGTGCAATACGTAACTCTTCGCGAATTTTCGGTACGCGCTCTCAAGCGTTTGGTAAATAGTGCAATCCAAATCGTTCCAAGCGTTGCTCCCTTTTTGTAAGCTAGCTATTATATTCTGAACATAATATTACGTACCATGCTTTCAGAAGATACTACTGTTCGTTTTTGAAAAATGTTCTTTTTTTTTTTTGTTATTTATTTATTATTATTTTTTGTTGATTGCTTCTTTGCTCAGTAGATTCTCATATAATTCTTGTTACAATGCTGAATGAGAGAATTTACCGAAACATCACTCTGTGCAAATTTTAACTAAGTTTATTGTAACGGGTTCTGACAAAATTTTCTCTGTGCACACAACAAAGTTGAAAATTAAACGAAAAACTACTTCTAACTTTTATCTTAATCCGCTCCAAAATCAAAATTTAAAAATTAGCCAAAGCATTAATTTTTTCAAGGAATAATTAATTTTATATTTTGAGAAAACATTTTAAAGAAAGATTTGGAACACATATCGGAAATTTACTTGCATAATTTCCTTTCAGATTCTTTCTTTAATCAAATGACTATATTTTGTTACTTATTCCTATTTAATTCTTAAAATTTCATGTTCAGTTAAATTTCAAAGAATAAATTCAGCCACACTAACCACTGACTTTCCAAGGACTACTACGAGAAAGAATTTTCTTAGTGAACCTTTCAATTTATCACTCAGTTCTTCGGACTAAATTTTCTACGCATACATCACATTTTTATTACATACTGAGACTGGAGGCTAGTTTACCGTGCTTCGTAATTTAGTGAGTTTGTGAACTCTCGTCGAAAATACTTAAGAAACTAGTCCCCTAATTTACATTTCCCATTAAACTTGCCTCCAATTAAAATATAGTGAAAATGTAAAGTCATCGCCTGTTCTTAATGGGATTTCCGTGATGGCACGCCTAAGAGGCAACTTATTACCATTTTTCTGTGTATAGCGGAAACGGGTGCGTAGGGCATCCTGGAGATAACTGAGAAAAAAAATGCAAGTCCTGAAATCAAAAAGTGAGTCGTGCGCGGCGATAGTAGGAAAATGGAGATCGAAGGGGTCCGGTAATTAAAAATAAGAAAAACAGAAAAATATGAATAAGCGACTGTAATAGAGGGTGGAGTCCATGTCCAGTAATAACAAGAATTTCCCTATTCGCATTAGATTAGGCTGTTACTCAGCAAATACAGTCCTACATTAGCGAAGAAAAATTTCCCAAAGCCCTTTTTTAAAATTCGATCAAATGGCGGAGATATGGGACTTTGAAACTTGTGGTAGCTTCTTCTTGAAAATTTTATATCTTGGGTTCTAATTACTCGTTTCAATTTTTTTAAGGCCTGAAAGTGTTTGTAATTACATGTACTTTCAAATTCAAAAACTTCCGCAAGGAAACGAAAATTTTAACATTTTTTGACAACTTAAAATACCAAAAGTCAAGCTGAAATTGCGTTTTTTTAAAATACGTGATCCTTAATTTTTTAATTTTTGTTCTTGTGAAAAGAAGCTATAAATGCACGAGAAAGATTTTGACTATAAAGCAGAAAGGAACTTTTATGCAACTGCAAATGGCGAAGGGCCTTGTGATGATATTGGTGTTATCACAGAAAAAACGAAAGATAAAGTTTACATCGATTCCAGGCGAAAGATTCGCCGCAACAAAAAATAACCTTGCCGGTTAAACTTTACACGAATCGAAGATAATTTTTCATTTTTAACCTAGCCTGGATAATCTTTCGCCTCATTATCGCTCCATTTTTATTCCAAAAGTCACAAGAATCAGGACGCCAGCGCTATCTACCGTCTTTTAACTTAATTAAATTGGAGCAGAAATGTGATTCCCAGCTGTCAGAATTATTCTCCTAACCTCGCTTAAACTTTCACCGAAATACATTCAATTTTGAACCGTTCCAACATGTACCTGCAACACATGTTAACTATTGACTTTTCCAAGTCTTATTATTTTCAAATTAATATTGAAGTAAGCGAATAGTTGTTTCAAATCTGGTGTCCTGATTTATATCTCGAATCCACTCATGCTTTGTCGTTTTCCCATTGCTGCCAAGGGCGTAGCAGACGACAGCTTTTATTCCATCATAGGATAATCTTTCGCCAAATAGCATGTAAACTTTATCAGTGGAAAATTTTCCATGCAACAAAATTTAACTTCAGTTTTTTCTGTGATTCTTAAAAGCGCGGCTGCTAAAACAAACCTTCAGTGCCCGTAGGACAAGCAGATTACTAATGCTAGAAAAATGTACATGCTTCAAAGACATTCATGTCGCATACTCAAATAACGATGATGAATACCAAGCAGAAGAAGCGCTTTTAAACGAAAGATTAAACAATTCTATCAAAATTTAGGGTACCCATTTACCCAAAAAATATATGCAGCCATTTCCATTTTTAACACAGAAGTAATTACAAAACTTTTTTCTAATTCCAAAGACTTCAATATAGCACCCGTGTTTAAAGTCATGAAAATTGTATTGTATCAAATAATGCGCATAAAACTAACAGGACTTTTAAAGCACATTAATAGCTTCTTTTGTATAAAAAATTAAATAACACTTATTTTCAAAAACGCGATATTAGTTTTTTGAGTTTTCAAAAAAAAGTCACTTTTTTTTCTTCCCGGCAATTTTTGCCTTTGAAAGTACATGTAGTCACAAAAAATTTCCGATCTTAAAAAGAGAATCGGTTAATTAGAACCGTAGATATAGAATTTTCAATAAAAGTTACGCCAAATTTCAAAGTCCCATATCTCCGCTATTTTTTTAATTTTCAAGAACCACTTACGAAATTTTTTTTTGCTAGTACAAGACTTTATATGCCAAGTTACAGCTAAATCCCATTCCAAGAGGAAAAAGTTGTCATTTGTCATGGACTTCACCATACGCTAACTCATCGTAAATGAAAGACTTTTATCGCAAACTGTGACCTAGTAGATGAGAAAGGTAAAAGGATTTAATAACCTGAGGAATAAACTAGTTGTGCTTGTCGGAACTCAAAGCGCTTCTACTCTACTTGTGTAAAGAGCGAACCCTCTGTGGTAGGAATTTCAACGTACATATACCCTCAGCGTGAACAACTCAGCCTTCAGCGTGAGAAAACATTGGCGGATAGGGCGTGGGATATTAATGTGCTACGTAAATAATAAATTGACGATTGTGCCCTTAGTTGACTCACGGATAACGTTCTAACAATTTGGATAAAACTGGAGCAATTTAGTCAATTTTTAATTAGATGTTCCTAATTATATGGATATATCATACCTTGCAGCAACAATTTATAAATTTTCCTTATTATGCAAATGTTATCCTAGCATCCAAAGATTTGTATGCAAGAAAGTAAAGCTGTAGAGAATAACAACAAACTCAAAATTATTCTAGAAATTAATGACTTATTTACCTTGCAATTAATTCAAATATTATTATTTTCCAAGTACAGAAATATCTCATACTTATTTTTTTTCTATGAATATCTATTTAAGGTTTCTTATTTTGAAAATTCCGCAAATAAACGCAGTGACATTGATGAGATGGGCGTTAGGGACCAACAATTTTTCTACAAGTCTTAGGACAAATTCGTAATTAGAAATGGAGATACAGATGAAACTTTCAAAGACAGTGTACCCGAATGTTTCGACCTGCTTTGCAAGAGACAGAATTAAGGTGAAAATCAGGTCATACTTAGGTGAAAATATATTTGTGATATAAGTGCGCAAAATAGGTGATTGGTCACCAACATGAATTCCTCACAATGAGCTGAAGGCTCAAAGAACGAGCCAAACAAAAAAATGTATACTGTATCGCTAAATAAATAGTAATTTTCATTTGTATTCGTGCACGTCAAGTGTGCGCAAAGTGGCTTTTTCCGTCCAAAGACGAAGCCGAGCGGAAAAAACTACAGTTCTCCACTTCATATGCCCTCAAGGGCAAACTTCCTATGCAGGCTATGGACGAAAAGCGCTGTGTGCACCGTAGGTGGAAAGCGATAGACGCTCGTGCGAGGTGCAGCTGAGCCTTGGCAGCAACTCGAACTCCCGTCAATTGTCCAGATAACGAAATACACGCACCATACTAACTATTCCACAGGCATATCTGTATATTAATCCGCATTTAACGTGCTCTCACCTGATGAGACATATACATCATCAATTGAGTCGCATATCGCTTGCACTCTGTGGGTCGCACGCGTGCGGGCAAAATGAGTGGCACATTTTGCGTGTTCATACTTACATTTGAAGTGATGTTATTCATTACTATATTATTAAATTAAATCATTCACATGAATATATTCATTTTTCTGAGTTCCTCAGTAGACGACTCTAATGTTTACTGGTAGTGCTGGCCCTGTAAATCATAAACAATTGCCACGTCGAGACCAAATCTTTAGCAGTTGACACATTTGACGTACGAAGCAGTGAACCACTTTATGTTTTTCACAGTTTTTCATTATTTGTCCGCTTAAAAAAATATATAACTTAATATTTCGAAAATATTCGGGAATGCTTTTTAATATTCCAGAATAGAACATTCTTCACCGACTAAAGTGGTAATCACATAGTTGTTAAGAATTTAATTATAAATCAAGAAAATTGATAGTATAACATCTAGAAATATTAACTTTGGATGTTTCATTCTATGAAACAGAGTCTCTAATAATATTTTAGTATAGTCTGAACATTTCTAGAATCATATTAATATGCTTTTTAATAAATACCCCTCACAAAAAAAAAACAGTTTAAGTATTTATTTTAGAGACTTCTCCTTTCACAAATAAATAATGTTTAACCGTTTAACAAAAATTCTGCAAAAATAAAATTTTACATAAAAAGGAATGTTTAAATCAAGTCAATATTATAAATCAATTGATTTCATTCATATAACATTACAATCGAAGCAAGTAAATCAATATTCCATTGAGAAAAAGATTATTCTCAAATTCTATTATTTAGGTATTTATCTACAGGGTGTCCCAGTACTCAAGGTACATTTTTATATTTTTGAATTCCTCATAAAAAATGGAGTTGAAATACTATTACAAATTATTTGTAAAGTTAATTATTAATGAGTAATTAACAATTAAAGATTAACTAATGAGAAGCATGCGTTAGATAGACGACAATCCTTGTGTCACTGATGAGGCTGTGTGCGTAAAAGAGGAATTTTAAATTTGCAGGAGGTTGTGAATATCAATGGTGCAACTTCACACGGCAACTGAGTGACGAGATATTAAATCTTAGAAAATATCTTAACAGACGCCAAAAGTCAGCAAAGTTGGGTATTATTGAAACTTCTCCTTGCTTTCTAAAAATAATGCATAACTTTCAGTTGCATGATTGAAATTTATGTTTTAAAAGTTTTTTCGGCAGTGTTTCGATGAGGGAAGAATAGAAAGAAGGTCTTATTTTGACTGGAAATTGCCACATATTTTCAAAATTAGGCCAGATGCCAGCGAGGTTGAAAATTATTTACAATTCTTATGATTTTCAGAAAATAATGAATTGCTTCCGGTGGCATGATGGGAATTGATGTTTTAAAAATACTTTGGGTAGTTTGTCAAACAGAGGAAACAACAGACGAAGTCTCGATTTGCAGACAAACACTTACAATTAAATTAAAAAGAGGAGAAATGCCACCAAGGTTGGAAATTATTTACACTTTTCATAATTTTCAGAAAATAATGTATTACTTTCGGTAGCATGGTCGAAATTGGTGAATTCAAAGTTATTTGGGAATTCTTTATACTTGGGTTATAATTTGGGTAGTTATTTGGGTAGATTGTACTATTTTTGAAGCAAATTTTTCATATCTACAGTTTTCATTAGTTAACAATAATATAAAATTGGAAATCAGCAAAAACAAATTTGTGCAAGTTTTATGTCTAAATTTTGGAAAAAGTTAAATACGTCGAAACTGAAATTTCTGCTGCTTGAATGAAAGAAATATGTTATAATTTTGCTTTTCAGCTGAAAAAAATTGCAGACTAATCATATTGAATCTTTTATACAAAATTTGCATTTAACTCAATACAAAAAAAACATGTTTTTTGTACATTTTCAAAAAATGATGAATGAGACTAAACTTTTTTTTAAATCTATTTTTTTATTACCTTTTTAACAAAAACTGTACATTAAAAAAATGTGCTTGAAAAATAGTATAATCTACCCAAATAACTACCCAAATTATAACCCAAGTATAAAGAAT
>CAKNWW010194368.1:0-14854 GCA_932074435.1 Andricus kollari
TGAATTAATTTGTTCTTTTTTCTATATTTTAGATTTTCTGCAATCCTTTGAAATTGGTTAAAATTTCCTATAACTTCCACAGAGATTCCAACAAACTATTAAATTGAGTAAAGTTTAAAGAAAAAAACACTGAATTCATAGAAATTATATTACAATTTATTGAGGTTCTTAAAGACTTTCTTAGAATATTCAACAAAAACTTTATCGGATTTACACTGAATTGTTGTGAATTTTAGAATTTTAGTTATAGAAAAATGCAATCAAAGTTCATTATACACTGTATACAATTTAAACAAAAATTAAACTTTTTTGTCACTTATAAATAATGAATATGTAGGGTAAGGAGGGGCAGCGCCGCGCCAACCGGTGGGGCAAAGGTGACTTTGCTCATAACATCGCCATTATTGGACAATTTTAATTCTACTATGCATTAAATAATTCTATTTTCTTATAGAGATAGTGCTACTTAGTAAAATCTCGAAAATTGACGTTTTAAAAGAAAAATTATGCAGAAAACAATTTTGACCACGAAAGAATTGAAGATTCGCTGGCAGAAATATAAAGTTATAAAAATTAATAGCAATACTTACAGTAGAAAAATTTGATATTTTGACAGTTAAAACAATATGACACAATGTAATTATAATAATTAAACGTAATTTAAGTTCAAAATGTATTAAATGTCGTAAATAATTGAGGCATAACCAGGGGGGCAAACGAGACCAAGATCATGGTTTACAAGTGCTCAGGTGGTACACATATCATAAGTTTTGTCGATAAATGATCAGTTATTAAGAACAGCAACTCATCTTTAGGGCTACATGCAGGTTTCTTGTATTGGTACTGTAGAAACATTTGCGTGTCTCCGTTTCTAGTACACTGTTAGAAATATTTGGTTGAATTTTCAACCACATGTGGTTGAAGTTTTATACAATTACCGTTGTTGAAATTTTAACTACTTGTGAATGAAAAATTAGCTACACGTGTAATTGAAATTTCAACCATGCAGTTGAAATTTCAACCACATGTAATTGAAATTTCATTAACGAGAAAAACATTTTTTTGGCACAATTAGTGCATTTCAAGGGAATTATAATTTTTCAAAAATCTTAAAGAAAACCCATGAAGATTCCTGAAAAATACTGTGCTTTGAAATTCACAAACTGTACCGAAAGAATTCTGATAAGGAATCAGTGAGTTATTTCGTACGTTTGCGTCGTGTGATCCATGAGATTAACAAAGTGCATATAATATTTAGGAAAATAAGCAGCTTTAAAGAAGAAAAGCAAAAGGTCCGTTGGGATTATATTACCATGATGAGTTGCGCGCCCAATCAAACTTTTCAACACTCGTTTTTGTAAACATAACCTTAAAAAGCATACAGCAGTTAGTACCAATAGTCTGAATGAAATGTTCCCATTATGATAATATTAATCCAACGTACCTTTTGTTTTCTTCTTTTCCTGAAGATTATATGTCCTTTATTAATAAAAACGTACGTGTCGTTGGGGTCTGGTCTGGACAGAAGTATGAGGGCGCATTGTGTATGCGCAAACGTCTTATTGAATTTTCAACTACATTTGGTTGAATTTTATTTCAACTTCGTGGATGAACGAGATTTCAACCACAAAAGTGGTTGAAAAGCGGTTGAATTTTCAACATATTTCTAACAGTGTAGAATGTCAAAGAATAAGAGGTTATATCACAGCTATCACTATTTTTATTCAAAATAACTTATTCTTCTTGCTGGATATGTTTAAAGGTAATTTTTGTAGTACATAAAATATCACAGAAGCGAACCATCATGTTTTCCCATCTTCAGATGTTTTGATTTTCATAAAAAGCTGCGGTCGGCTTTGCCCTCCGGTGGGAGGCAAAGCCGGCGAAATATAGCTTGTTAGAAACAATTAAATTATCAAATCATTGTTTTATTCAGGTAAATAATACTATAATACTTATAGAAATATGATATACAATAATCAAGGACTCGAAATCAAAAAAAAAAAATTGATGAATTCCACCTCTTACTAACTTTAAAGAAATCATTAACTGATAACTGGTCGGCGCTGCCCCTCCATACCATATCAAACAAATAAATCTTGGCTCAACGCACTGTAAGAATTTCACATTTTTTTAGATAATAGTCGTTTCGGATATTTAAACATAGGTCCTCTTAAGTCCACCAAATTTCAGTTGAAACCCGAATCCATTTTAAATCATGCAGACCGGCGCGGGTGAGATGTTCAGCATTTGCACATAGCGACATGACCAGTTTAAAAATTTTTAAGGTATAAAAGTTTTTCTTGTTCTAATTTATCCTGCTTTTCGCAATCTTTCTATGTCCATAACAAAAATAAAGAAAAATAAAAAGTGGTAAAGTTGTTCCAATTTTTAGGAAAATATTTTGAAATTTTCTCAAAAATCACCATTTATTTCCTGAAATATGCTCATATGAGAAAAGTGAGGAAGGGAAATGTACCAGGCGGTATAAGAGGGAGAGAGGGGGTACAGATTTTTGGACTAACCTAGAATTCCTGTGTTGTTTATTTAAATAGCACGTTCGTGCCGCAACAATGCTCCAACCAAGGTTGCTGATAAATCTCTCTAGCAAGTACCCCAGGCGAAAAGCCTGGGGTACTTACTGGAGGTACTTACTGGGGTCGCCATACATTTCTGTCCTGGCATATCTCTTAAACTTCCTTTACGTCTATGCATTCCCTCATGCAAGCTCTTGTGCTTCTACGGCTTTTTATATCTTTTCGAATTAGGGTCTCATTCACACTTTGCAACCATTCTTTCCTCGGCCTGCATCTGGGAACGCTACCATTTACTTTGCCTCGATATACTTGCTTCTTCAGTCGCTCATCTTCCATTCTTTCAACATGACCAAACCATCTCAACAAATTTCATTCACGCTTGCCAAACAGTGTCTCCTGTACAACTACATTCCTTGAAGATTCTCTCACTACTGACTTTGTCTATTATCTCGCTACCGTACAAGACAGTGGGTGCAAGGAAAGAATTATATATCGCCATATTAGCTTCAAGGCTGTTGGAGCGGGGTCCACAAAAATGACGGAATCTGTGAAGCACTGAACATTTACCAATAACATTCGATAATTCAGTTTTGAGGTTTTTAAAATGCACTTTGCAAATTTTTTAGACTTTGGAAGGGGGTTTGCGGTGGCAGGACTTAGGGTAAGCCTATGATTTTTTGAAAGCAAAATACTGTAACTGCTAAAAAGTTTAAGTGAAATTATTTAGCAACGACGTGAAGTATGAAGGAAGCCGACTGACAGCTGATGGCCCTGATAGCTTGACCGTACTACAGAGTGTCCAGACACAGTGTCGCAACCTAGTGTACCTCTCGCTGATTGGCTCAGTTTTCTTATGCATATATTGTAGATATATAGTATATATATACTACACTATAGATAACCAGTGCTTAAAATGGCAGCATTCGGCCTTAAAATGGCGGCATCCGGCTAGGTTGCCACACTGTCTCTGGACCCTCTGTAGACCGTTCTGGATCGTAATACGAAAATGCACTGTCGGTACAAGTCGCATCTGTCTTGGCGGGAATTTTAAATTTTAATAAAAAATGCAATTTGTGATTGTATTTTTTTCTGTTTATAGAGAAGTCCGGATGATTGGCGAATGCAACAGTATTTATTCAAATTTCAGTGATACTGTTGCATGCACCAATCATTCGGACTTGTTAATAAACAAAACAAAACAAAATCACAAATTACGGTCAAGCTATCAGCGCCATTAGCTGTCAGTCGGCTTCCTTCATACTTCACGTCGTTACTACACAATTTCACTCTCACTTTTTAGCAGTTACAGTATTTTGTTTTCGGACAATCAGAAACTTACCCTATGTCCTGCCACCGTGAAAACACTTCCTTTCTTTTTTTCAAAGTGCATTTTTAAACCCTCAAAACCGAATTATCGAATCTTATTGGTAAATTTGGAGTCCTTCACAGATTTCGCAATTTTTGTGGACCCCGCTCCAACAGCCTAAATTGGTATATTTTTACTTCTGGCAATGGATCCTACTCGACCGAAAACATTCTTACCCTCATTTATACACCTATCGATCTACCCGCCTATCTATCCGCCATTAGTAAATAGACTGCCAACATACACGTACTTCTCGACTTATTCTATCCTTTCATCGGTTAGGGTAATTTTGCATACTGTTTCCTAACCCTTTCCTTCAAACCCCATAATTTTTGTGTTATTCATGCTAATTTTAAGGCCATTTTCTTCATGCTAGTATTCAGTCTACTCAACATTCTTTGCAAGTCTTCGATTGACTCTAACATAACAAGCTTAACATCTGCAAACGCTAACCCACGCACCTTCACTGTCGAGGAGGGCCATTCTTAAAAGCTTGTCCATGAATATAATCAACAGCCAAGAGGGCATAACGCATCCTTGTCTAACACCTTTCCTAATATTGAACCAGTCACTTGGTTGCCCTTTAACTCTCATACTCGACCTGCTAACTGCATATATTGCCGTTTGCGGTCTATGGTTGCGAAAATTTCCTTAACTCTAACACCTTTGCCAGCTCGTTCAGGGCTAACGTTACGGAAAATTCCGTAACCATAGACAGTGCCTTGATTTTATTGCTTTTAGTAGCCATCCATTGGCTCCGTACTCTTTCGGAATATCCCAAAACTTACTTCTATCCACCTTATCAAACGCCTTTTCTAGATGATCAAATGCACAGACAACTTTTTTTTTACTATTAAACTTTTTTCTATGATTTGTCTCAAGCTAAATATCTGATCAGCACATGGTCTTCCAGGCATAAATCCACATTAGACTTCCACATATTATCTTCCGTTGTTTACATTACCCTATTGATAAGTTTTTTAAAATATATTTTGAGTACTACACTTAGCAAGCTGATAACTTTGTAATTATTGCAGCTGCTTTTATCACAAGCAGCCTTACCATTCCCTAAGTTTTTGAGTATATCCCTCACCTCAGAAACATTAATTTTTTCAACCGCCAAGATAGCAATATGCGCGCATAGTTCGATGCACGTGCGTCGCACGCGTGCGGATTTTGTCGTATGGCTTGCACACAATTGATGACGCAGATGCGTCCTCATATGCGTGACAGGTCCGTCGCATGTCGTGAAGGTGGCTCATCGTGCGGGCATTGTGCTAGCATACTTTGCGGGGTTTTGCGGTTGGTATATATATATATATATACCCAAGGGCCTATGACAAAGCCACCGAACGCGTCCTTGGGTTGCGGATAGAGGGTCCCTGTACTAAGGGCTTCTGCTGAATATGGTTACACGAATTAATAAGCAGTCGCGGACAATTGTCCACGGGGTGGTCCCGAAGGAATTAACCCCCAAGCGAAGGCGTGAAAACCGTGCCGAAAGCAGAACGACTGTGGGATACCGGGCGACATCTCAGAGTATGCAGCCTTATCCTTGCATGCGGGGCTCTACCAGCATGGATGAACCCTTTTCCCTAGCTAGTAACTCCTGAAAATGGGTCGGACAACTATGCTGACTATCCTAGAGTGGGAGGAGCCAATCAGTATGGAGTCAATGTGATGGACTGGCAGAATCTCCTTACTTTTAAGTGGACGGACCGACTCACGGACGTCCTGCTGAAGTGCTATGATACCAGTATGGCCCCTGAACGAAAAGGTTAAACGGCCTGACTGCATACTCTGTGATGCGAGAACCACCCAAAACTCTCGCATTTTTCGCATAAATGTCTGTGAAACCGTGTAGAGGAACTCCGAAAGGGATTTTAAATAAGCGAAGCGTCTACTCAACCGCAGCCAGAACAAGCCGTCAACAGAGAAAGCGAGGCAGCACTGAGACCAACCACGAGCAGGCATCCAACCGAGGAAGAGCGATGCTTCAAGGCCCGCGGAAACATCAACATTCAGGTTTCTCTCAAGCTCAAAGATCTGGCTGAAGTGGATGACAAGCTTCGTGAAGATTTTATCGGAGATTCCGACCTCTGGACCATGAATCGTAGTGAGTAAAGTGCAGCGAGAGCTTTGGCAGATGCAAAACGTAAAACAATACCAACGGTTGATCATGAGACCAAAAGACGAATGCATCCACTCAGCACAAAGATAGGCTGAGCAAGGCAGTACGCGTCCCGCATTCAGTGTGTCATTGACTACATAACATCTGGCAGGAATTTCACTGCCAAGGTTCGACAGTTCGCGCGCGAACTGCGGATCTGTCATCACACGCTCAACAAGTCAAAGCTACTGGCCATCAGGCAGCATATTGTGGACATAGTACGAGTCCTGTTTAATGCTAGGAGAAGTCTAGATCGGAGAGAGAGGTGAGTCAGAGAAAATCAACTGTTTTTGTCTAAACCATCTCGACTCTTCCAGGACCCTCCAGTTATTGTCGTCCACCCGCCCAAACCAGAGGAGGTCGAAGCTTTTTGGAGAGAAGTCTACGAAGTCCAGCATCCACTGAAAGAAAACTTAAAAAATATAAATAGCTTCAAGGAGCTGTGCAGTGCCCTCATCACACCTGAGGAGGGATGCCCACCTATTACTACCGAGGAGGTGAAAAAAGTGTTAAGAGGGATGAAGAACTATTCCGCTCCGGGACCAGATCCTATCAAGAAATTCTGGTGGAAGAAGTTTCCTTTAACCCACCAGCATCTGGCCCGCATTTTCACCTCATATCTAAAGTCGAAAGTGCCTATTTCGGAGTGTTTGGTGGAAGGGCGCACAGTGCTCCTGCCGAAGACGAGCAACTTGGCTGATCCTAAAAATTACAGGCCAATAACTTGTCTAAGCACACTGTATAAGATGTTCACAGCTATCCTAAATGATAGGATTGTTTGGACAACTGGACCTGTGTGGCGACAGATGTACGAACAACGTGGCTCAAAGAAAGGCGTAGCAGGATGTCGGGAGAACCTGCTCATCGATAGATGTGCCTGTAAATACGCAGCATTCTATCAGCGTTACCTATCGATGGCCTGGATTGATTACCGGAAAGCTTTCGATTCAAACTCCTATAGACTTATAATATGTCTGTTGGTAAGCTTGAAGGGCCATCCACACATATTGAGGTGCATAGAGAGATTAATCCCGCTTTGGAGAACCAGACTTACTATCTCATCTAGAAAACTATCTCTCTCGTCACTCGTGTATTTTACATGGATGATCTTAAGATCTATGCTAAAAATCAATAGAAACTACATATAGCTCTAGACTTTGTCAAAGAGTACAGTCAAGAGATTGGAATGGAGTTCGGTTTATAAAAATGCGCCGAGGTTTATTTGAAGAAATGAAAACTTAATGGCATCCCGGAAGACGCTGCGCTCGTGGACAGAAGCGCTATATGACATCTTGGTTCTGGAGAGATCTGTACATACCTGGGCGTTCCACAGAGCCGAATTCAGGACGTGGCATCTATAAAGGATACTCTCCGATGCAGCCAAAAACGTCTCATCCAACGGATTTGGTCTTCCGAACTGTCGGCGAGGAACAAAGTATCTGCGAGGAACATGCTTGCCGTCCCGGTAGTACTCTGTTAATTTGGAGTGGTTCCATAGACGAAGCACGAGCTCAGATCCCTCGATATCGGGTCCCGAATGTTTATGCACATGAACAAAAGCAGGTACCTTAAATCTTCTGCTCCGCGACTTTACATCTCACGTCGTCAAGGTGGTCACGGAATACTGAATCTTGAAAGTGTTAACAACAGGATTATTCTGGGTACAGCACATATAGTCGCAAATGGACATGACCCTCTTCTGAAGGCCCGGATTAAGAAAGCAAAGGAGAAAAACTTCCGCGAACAGCTCCTCGACAAGAAGATGCACGGCATCTTCCACATAAATGTGGAGGATCTGTCTATGTCTTATGAGCTAACGTTTGCTTTCCTTAAATCATCCGGATTAAAGTCGGGCACGGAGGGTTTCATTTAGACATGTCAAGACGGTGTGATTTCCACTCTAGCATACCGTCGCCACATTTTGAGCTAAGACATTCCCGATGATAGCTGCAGGGCGTGCCATGCACACCCCGAGCATCTAGGACACATACTATTTAGTTGTCCAACTCATGCGGGAACGACCTACATCCAAAGGCACAGTGCGGCACTAAGAGTGCTTTATTACCATCTCTGTCACTCTTACAGCATCAGCACAAATATCGCTCCGCGAAACGATCCTAGGGAGATAAAGTCAATTTTCGAAAATGAGAAGTGCGGCATATACTGGAACTTCATATTTTCGACAATTGTTTCTGTTGCGCACTCGAAGCCTGACATAGTTCTCCTTGACTTCGAGAAATGAACCATGTTCGTTATCGAATTTTCGGCACCAGCTGACAAAAATGTCCTAGCCAAGGAGAATGAAAAGACAGAGAGGTATAAAGAGCTTATAAGGGAGTTACGTCGGTTATAACCGGAATATTCTGTTAATCTAATCGTCTTGATCATCGGCGCTCTTGGAGGTGTCAAGGTTTCGCTGGTTAATAGCCTGAAGAGCATACCTGCGTGTCAACAAAACGCTGAGACACATGCGGGGAAAATGCAGAAGGCGGTCGTCCTTGGGTCGCTCCGTGTCCTCAGGGTGCACGAGACTTTTGCCGGATCATCGTATTGAGTTCGTCGCAGACTGTAACCACCTATCTCACGGTCGTGAGACGTGGTTGCAGCTGAAATTTTACAAATACATTCAATAATGTTATTCATACAAATTTCCTAATGTATGCTTACAATAGAATTGGGAATGTTTGAATTTTTATGAATAAACCATTTTTACAATAACTATAGTTGAAATTATAGTAATAATAATTAATTTTATTAAAAACTACGCTTTTAACTTATGTGTTCATGCTATAAATAATGCCTCTCACGAAACCCGACGCACATGCGCTGCATATTGTGCCTATGACGAAGTGCGACCCATATGCCTCGCACGTGCGTGCCCCTACACAGTGCGGCGCATATGCCTCGCATTCCGTGCGTGTAACGTGCCCCGCACGCTTGCTATCTGGGCGGCTTTACCGACGTATAGTATGCTATGCCATAGTTGTATTGCTCCATAGCAAACCTCCCAATAATTTCATGTGCTTTTCCTAAATCTGACTAACTCTGTACTACTACTTTCTTTCTTGTTTTCCTTGCGTACTTGAGAATAAAATAATTTCTTATTTCCGTCGAAAGCGTTTTCCATTTTCTTTTCTTTTTCCGCTTTGATTTTATCCTTGCTTTTCTTTAACTAGTATTTTTACTTTTCTGTTCTTGTTCCTATAATCATTTTCTAGTTTAATTATCTCATCATCGCTAAGGCCTGTAATGTTCAACTTTCTTAAATACGCTTGTTTCTTTTCGTTAACTGCTACGCGGATTTCGTCATTTCACCAAGCATCTCCAGTCATTCTTCCTACAACCGCTGTACCATACATTTCAGTTGAACGCCTAGCAGTGATTTCCCTAAACATTTAAAATGCACCCTCTATATCATTATTGTGAATTAGCGTTCTCTTTCTTCTCCATGGGACTTAAGTTAATTTTTGAGACTAAAAGGTAATGATCCGTTCCACATTCAGAACCGTTGATAACCCTTGTATCTCTTACTAGCTCCCTCAGTCTTTCATCCACAACAATAAAGTCGGTCATACTGTAGCTAATGCCTCTGCCCCAGGTGTATAAGTGGATAATTTTATGCCTAAAACAAGTATTTTTAATGATCAAGCCCTTCTCTAAGCATAAGCTTACCGATCTGTACCAGACTAGATGGGTCTTATATTTTCGGGGTCGCTAAATTCGAATCCGTTGTCCGCTTGGTCCCATAAGGTCAGGGTCAAGCTCAGTTCAAGGTCAAACTTACAAAATTCATGGCTAACGAATTAAGTCAGGGTACCTGGCCTTGACCCTGACCTGTTAGTACCAAACAGACAACGGATTCGAATTCAGCGACCGCGAAAACCTATAGGTACCCTGATTTGCTTGGTCAGCGATTAATTTTGTATGTTTGACCTTGAATTGACCTTGACCCTGACCTGATGGGACCAAACGGACAACGGATTTGAAATCAGCGACCCCGAAAACCTATACGCACCCTGACTTAATTGGTTAGCGATGAATTTTGTAAATTTGACCTTGAACTAACCTTGACCCTGACTTGATGGGACCAAACGGACAATGGATTCGAATTCAGCGACCCCGAAAATATAAGACCCAGCTAGTCTGGTCCGTGTTGCAAGGGTTTATATTTTGTGGTCCTGTGTAATCAGACCGACTTCTTGGCAACCATGTGATTCGCCATCTACTCCTGACCATAGTTCGAGTCCGTTCTTTAATTCCTCATTTCCTATTGTTCTACCGTCGCATTCTTTTTGCTTTATTTCACGAACACATAAGATATCTAACTTCCTTTCGTGCATTATTCTCATAATTGTCTTTCCTTAGAATCATTCACCCCTCTAGCATTCTAAACACCCAATTTCCATTCATTGCCTGAAATGTGACCTTTACCTTTATCAGAAGCATGCCTTTCGTCAATAAAATTTTCAATCCATTCCGAGGCTACTCTATTGTTTGTATTGTCCATTGTTTCAAGTACACGCCTAACTGCCAAATCAATGCGAGAAAATCTTTTTGCGGGTAAAAATCATATCCAAAATAATAAGCAGTCGTCGTAACGTGGAGAGTGAAGTTCTAACGTCAGTCCCACCCGACTTCGGTATATCGATGGGAAGTATACGGGCAGAATCAGAACTGAAAAAAGTCATAGTTGGTTTGTGTTGTGGCTACTGAGAAGGTCACCAGCCTTTAGAGGTGTTATTAGATGGGAAAATGTGTATATCTCTCCAAAGTTCCCTCTGGCAGAATTTTGGTTTTCTTTTCGTTGTTCAAAGTATATTATTATTAATTATATCATTAAGCCGTTTCCCTTTCGGGGTAGGCGTGAATTGCTCGGTTGGAAAGTGGTAGTGTGTGGATGGGTATATAGGTATAAGGTAGATAGGTATATAGGTGTAAGATATATATATTTTAAATTGATCTAGAGCGCTCGTGTTATTTATTTGAATAACACGTTCGCTCCGCAACACTGCTCCGACCCAGGTTGCTGATCAATCTCTCTAGCGATCACCCCACGTGGAGAGCCTCACAAACTTGTTGTGTGTGGCTCCCCACTTGGGCCCATTAGTATCCAAGGTCTTTGTTTCAGGCGTCATTCACTCTACTCACATTCTTTTTATAAACTATCTGTCGCCAAACTTTTCTGTCCTGGCATACTCGCCCAGCTTCCTCCACGTCCATGCATTTTTTAATGCAAGTTCTCCTGATTTTATGGCTTCTTATGTCTCTTCGGATTAATGTCTCTTTCACAGACTCTATCCATGCTTTCGGCGGTCTACCTCTGGGCCTTGTGGCGTTTACTTCACCTTTATACACCTGTTTGGTCAGTCGTTCATTTTTCATTCTTTCAAGATGTCCGAACCACCTTAACTGATTTCTTTCCCATATATTTACTAGTGTCTCCCCCGTACCGCATTCTTTGAGGATCAACTCGTTTCGGACTTTGTCCATCAGTGTTTTCCCGCATATTATGCGCAGAGCTTTCATACCAATCACGTTAAGTTTACTCATGTCCTTTTCTTGACATGCCCATGTCTCGCTTCCGTATAGTATAGGCGGTACAATTAAAGTTTTATATACAGTCATTTTAGTTTGTTTTGATTTATTTTTATCTCTGAGAATCGACCCTGCTCTACCGATAGCCTTCTTACCCTCATTAATGCGCCTATCTAACTCCCCATCTATTTTTCCGTCGCTTGTGAATAAGCTACCTAGATATACGTATTTGTCAACTTGCTCTAAATTCTCATCATTCAGGACAATGTTGCACATTGTTTTCTCACCTTTTCCTTCAAACACCATTATCTTTGTTTTATTTACGTTAATTTTGAGACCCATGGTCTTCATGCTTGTATTAAGTTTGTTCAACATTCTTTGCAAGTCTTCGATTGATTCTGCCATAACAATCTTGTCATCCGCGAAAGCCAAACCACGCACCTTCACCGTTTTGAGATCTACACCTTCTTCGTCGAAGAGGGCCATTCTTAGACATTTGTCCATAAAAATGATAAATAGCCATGAGGACATAACGCATCCTTGTCTAACACCCTGCGTAATATTGAACCAGTCACTCAATTTCCCATTAACCCTTACACTCGCTTTACTGCCTGCATATATTGCTTGTATTGCTTGTAGGAGCCATCCATGGACTCCGTACTCTTTAAGGACTTCCCAAAGTTTATTTCTATTTACCGTGTCAAATGCTTTTTCAAGGTCAACAAATGCACAGAAAACTTTCTTTCCTACTCTTAATCTTTTTTCTGTGATCTGTCTTAAGCTAAATATCTGATCTGTACAGGATCTTCCTGGCATAAACCCACTTTGGACTTCCCATATCTTTTCTTCTGTAATTTCCATTACCCTACGAATAAGTATTTTCGAGTATATTTTACTTACGGTACTTAGTAGGCTGATACCTCTGTAATTATTGCAGTTGTTTTTATCTCCCTTTCTTTTGTATATCGGTACGATAATCGCTTTTCTCCAATCGTCTGGGACTTGTCCAGTCTCGATACATAAATTGATCAATTCGCACACCCTGTGAGGTATGTACTCGCCACCGTATTTAAGCATTTCAGCATTAATATTGTCTACGCCAGCAGCCTTACCATTTTTTAAATTCTTAATTATGTCTATAACCTCAGTGACGCAGACATTTTCAATTGGGTTTTCTAATGTATTATTTTCTATCTCGCAGCTCTGTTGTCCTATATTTTCACCTCCTAATAATTTTTTAAAAGAGTCTTTTAAAGCCTTTACTATCCCGTCTGTATCATATAGCATTTCACCTTTGTCGTTTCTCATGCTCACAAACTCTTTATTTTTAGTTTTGCTTATCTCTTGGAATATTCTGTAATATTCTGTCTATTTAAAAATGTTAGCCTTTTAAATATTGTTCCTATCTTGAAAATTCTTTGCAATACCTTCGAATTATTGAAATCAATTAAAAATTTCTACGAATTAGTTCTTTCATAAACCATTAAAATACTACAAAAAATCTCATAATATTACATGCGCTCTGATAACTATACAATATTAAGGACGTAGGTTTCTGACTGGATTGACAAAATAACATTTTTTTATTTAATTTAGAGTCTAATTATTATATAATAGAAAAAAATTTGATTCCAGGTGACTTTTGAGACGCCCGTATGACGGTCGCTCGACGGGGAAGGCCCTGCAAGTGTTCCACTTCTCTCGTTGTCGCCACAACGTGCTGCCTAGCCCCGTCTCATCAATCGAAGAACTCCTTGGTTCGTTTATAGATACATCGCTTAGTGTCTCTTCAAAAAAAAACAACGTCTCTAACGTTGGGCCTAATGTGATTTCATTGTGACAGTGCCAAGGCGTGTTCCATCATGAAGGAACTCGTTGAAAATAACAAAAATTAAAAGGAAAAAGAAACAATAAATAAATGAATTACGTGACGTTTTTCTTCAGTAAATGTGCAGTGTGTAGAGACGTGCTTCATCGGAATAGAAATCTAATTTACGATACAAAAAAGAAAAAGTATAAAATGTAAAATATAAGTGAAAACTGAAGTGTAAAACGTAAAACTTGACCCTCTTCCAATAAAGAGGCGATCAATCATCTTCTTCCGAAACGAGAGTTACACTCGCTACGTAATATAGTGATTCCTAGACTCTAATTTATAATGACCTTCAACTATGGCAGTGCCGATGATTAGATAATCTACGATAAGGAAAGATAACACGAACGAGTATCGATTCTCCTTTATTAAGGAATGGAAGAATTTATCAGAAAAGTCTCCCAACTGAGTAGATTTAAAAAAATTGTATCGTGATATTATACAGGCACACGAATGAGCTTTAGTTTGACATCGTGCGAATGTGATAGAAAGGTTGAACATAGTGTAGACTTATTTTTCTTGCCAGCAATTAACACTTTTCTTTTATTCTATTATTGCATTATTTATTGTATTTTGAAAATATTATTTTGGGTATTTTATGATTGCTATGATATTAGCATTATTTTCAAGGTCATTCTCCGTGAAAGTCTAAATTTGCAGTTATCTTTTATTGAATAATAAAAATAGGTAAAATATTAATCAATCTACTTGGACGTGTTCATTAAAACAGTAGTAATTCTTTTATGAACTATCAATACAGGAAGCGTTCCTAATTGTGTATGTACGACCAGGTTGTATTTTCGCTGCGCTTTAGCTTGATGTTGAGCGGGGAACGTTTAATGCCAAGGATGATTGTGTACATTCGATGGTATGACACATCGAATGTCTACTTTCAAACTCGACAGTCGGACAACCGGACGCAATCGGGAGATGGTTTTCTGCAGTTATCCCCTTCCCTGGCCAAACTTCCAGGCAAATTCAAGTACTTGTAATAAAATCGGACGCATCCGCTAGTTATCATTGGTTGTGATTAAATTTATACAGTGATTCTAAGTCCACCTTAGCAAAGAAAAATGTTCACAGGCCTTTACCCAGAGAAGTGGAGACGTCTGGCGGTATACACACTCATGCTAAAGGACTTAAATGAGACTTTAGCAGTGAGCAGGACCCGTGTATAGGCCTCTGCTTTACCGGGGGTTTTAAATAAAGGCATAGTACAATCGGCTATACCACCCTGCTACGTGACTTAAACGAACCAGTCTTAATTTCAAATTTTCAACAGATCATATTTTTGTTCAAACACAACAACGAATTTTTCTACCAGTATTCATGCAATCGATAGCTTAGAAGTATATGTTTGATCGGGGCTGGCA
>CAKNWW010194429.1:0-17332 GCA_932074435.1 Andricus kollari
GGGGGGGGGGGGCGATATTAAAGGTATTTGGGAGAGGGTAGAGAATATGATAGAAGAGAAAGTAGGAGAGCGTAGGAATGAAAAGGAGGAGATGGCGGGCAGGGAAAGGATAAGGGAAATGGAGTTGAGAATGGAGATAAGGCAGAAAGGAGAAATAATATTGTCATAAGAGGGTTGAAGCTAAACAGCGGTGAAGAAAGGGAGAGCGTGGAAGCGCTGCTACAGAGCATAGGGTGGGTTAAAGGGATTTGACGACAGGGCTAGGAAAGAGAGAGAGGAGTGAAGGGAGATCGGCGAAGGTAGGATATCAGAAAATAAGAATAGACGAGAAAATGTGGGTGTGGGACGAGGAGAAAGAGGCGTTGAAGGAAGTACAGGGGAATTTGTTTCGTAGGAAGTAGGGAGGTGGGGGTAATGCAGGGTATAGGAGTAGTGAAGGTGATGTACTGGAACGTAGCAGGGATAAAGAAGAAGGATGAGGATTTCTGGAGGTATATCCAAGAGTTTGATGTGGTGGGAATGGTAGAGACGTGAGTAGAAAGAAAGAAATTGGATAGAGTAGAGCCAAAGCTGCCAAGGAGGTATAGGTAGAGACTCCAGGAGGCGATCAGAATGAAGAAGAAAGGAAGATCTATTGGGGGAAATGTAACGGGTGTTAGAGAAGGATTAAAGGAATTAGTTCATGGAGAGGAAGAGGGGGAGGGAGTGCAAATGAGAGAAGTAAATATAGGAGGGGTAACGTGTAAGATTGTGACAGTGTACAATACGGATCGGATTGAAGATATTAAAGAAGGGGTGGAAGAATTGCTAGGCGAAAGAGTGGAGGGTATGGTGGTACTGCGTGGGGACTTTAATGCGAGAATGGGGCGGGAAGGGGGTCTGTACAGTGAAGGGGAGGGCTTCAAAAGGAAATCGAAGGATAAGATAATAAATAAGGAGGGAGATATTCTAAGGTACTGTATGGAAAATAGAGGCGGGGCGGTGGCGAATGGTATGGCAACTGGGGACGAAGAGGGAAAATAAACATATTTAAGTAAGGTGGGGGTATCGGTTATAGACTATTTAGTCATGAATATGCAAGGATGGGTGGAGGCGGAAAGATTCGCAGTAGAAGGGATCAGATCCTAGAGTTAAGGTATGGAAGGATGTTAGTTTTAACCCAGCTAACAATCGTGCGACGTACATTACTCGCACGTCGTACGGGTAACGCCATGCCACTCATAATATACGCATATCGCCTTCACCCTACCGGATTAGGTAACTCCAGTGGGCACAAAACCATGGACGTCCCAAGGATATTCTTGTCAGTCGAAATTACGTCACGAAGACGTTTAATATCGTAAAGATGTCATATAGAAACGTCTTAAGGGCATATAACGTTCTCCGGACATCTTTCGTACTTTTATCACCTTATAGGCAGGTATAATTTCAAATTTATTATTGAATCTTTTAAACCTTATTATATCATGATAAATTACTTATATTATGATATTTTTAATATTCAAAAAGTCAACAAAAGAAAAATATATATTTGAATCGCGCGCCATTTCATTTTCCGCCTCTTTCCATCTTTTCGGTTTCTTTTCTGTTTTTCTGACAAGGAAAAAGTAATTGCGTGCTTGCAGTTTTAAAATCGGAGATATATAATATTCTTTAGCAAAGTTGTTAATTATTCTTTCATTAATTAAAGTATTTACTTCAAGTGACTTATTATTTTATTTTTACAATAAAAAATGCATATATTTCCTCCATTTTTCCTGTTTTCAATTCTACGAATTTTTAGGTTATTTTGTTGCATCCGAAAAAAGTGGTTTTGCCATTGTGCGATTCACTTTCTATGTTTTGAAATGTCTCTAATTATTTTTTTATATATTTTCAATCTTTGTATTGTCTACATTTTTTATTTAGTATAATGACAAAACAAAAATAGTGTTTTTTTAGAGTGATGTTTGTTCAAGAAATGACAACCCCATTATAACAATTAAAAAATCTGCTGCCAGGAACCCATTAAGGTTTATTATGCTTATATATTCAAATTATAATAAACGTTATTTAGTACGAAAGCATTATTTTATTTATTTAAAATATTTTAATAAATATTTAGATCATTATTATAGTACGCTTCGTGAAGTCGCACTAAAGTCTCATTTCACTCTAACGCGTGCATCAACTATCATCCGTACGAGCGATATGCGTCGCATATGATGACACATATGGCTTCATCAGTGACTTCACACGTGGGGAATAAATCCGCACGCGTGCGAGTAATATGCGTAGCATATGAGACTATAATTGTCATCTGGGAAGGCTTAGTTTAAGGACAGCAGACAGCAGATCATAAACCAAAATTAAACATTATATAAAAGATGCGGCTCATTAAAATAAAGATTTTTTTATTATACGTATTTTTTAATAATTATGCATACTTAATTATGTACACTACGTACAATCAATCTCAGAAGTTGCCTATCTTTGAAGTAATTTATAAAATGAGCAAAAATATATCTGTTATTAATTTCTAAAAATTAATAACATAATTCTCTTTGGGGAAAAGTTACAATTTTTATTTAATTCTAATGATCAAGGACTCATTTTATTCTTTGAAGGATTCTATACAATTCTATTTGAGTGGGTTTTATTTAAAAAATTATTCTATAAATCACACAGTTATTATTGTTATAAAGAATGATGGTTTAAATTATAATCAACATCACCCAAATAGAATGCTAGAGAATCCTTCAAAGAATAAAATGAGACCATCATCCTCAGGATTAAATAGGAAGTGTAACTTTTCCCTGAAGAGAAAGCAAAAATTAAAAATCTTAATAACTACTGTTTAAAAAACAATTTTCAACTGAATTATTTTTTTCTGAAGTATGCTTAGAAGCCTCCGTCAAGATGTGCAGAAATGAATAATAGATCTATTTTTATTGCTTTAATCAATCATTCTGAAACTTGGCGACTTTTGAGATTGATTGTAAGTAGTGTATAATGTACATCCTTAAGGTCACATGAGAAGAAAATTGTTATAAAGAAGCGTTCATCATAACCAATTTTTAAAAAATAGTGATTTAATATGTTTGTATGAATATATACTATTTTATGTGACGACAGTGCATTCGCAAGTGTTGTTGCGACAGCGTAGAGTATCGTAATGTTGTACATTACGATACAGCGGAATGTAATCTGAAGAGTGATCGTCCACTGTATCGTAATATACAGCATTACGATACTCCACGCTGTCTCATAAAAACGCGTTTATGCACCGGAGTCACATAAATAATTGCAATGTACACTAAACACCTCTTAGTAATTGTAATAGATGATAAATGTTTCTTTATTACAATTTTCTTCCCATATCTCTTAAAGTATTATTAATTATATAAAAAACTTAGGATAAAAAATAATAATTTCAGTGAACTGCATCTTTTACATACTTTAATTTCGCGTTTTGATTGGCCGTTTTTTAAGAAAAATTTATTTTTCTGTAAGACCAGAAAAATTTGCTATAGGCGATCGCTAAATATTATCGGATTTATTTCTTCTTCTGCGTGGTTCATTTTTAACCCAAAAGGAACAGAAAAATTGAAAACGGAAGTTGAGATACGGAAATCCTATTTTTAACGCCTCTAATGTTATATGATTAGGTTCTTCTAATATTCATATTTTTCAAAATTTTAGTGGGAAAAGAAAATAATTATTTTTATTATCCGAGATATTCAATAAAGAAATGAGTGGGTCCATTTCAGAACAGGCAGATTCTGTGCTTTTTTCTTGAATTTATCCTGTTATAATCTGGATGAAACATAAGCCTTCACCAAACGTAACGTTTCATCAAACTTAATGTTTCATCAAACATAATCTTTACCCTTCAAACCTAATGTCTTCTCAAACATAATCTTCATTCTCCAAACATGACGTTTTACCAAGCATAATCTTTATTCTTTAAAAATAATGTTTCACGAAACATAATACTTCATCAAACATAATTTTTTACTAAACATAATGCTTCATTAAAGATATATGACTGATTTAGAAGAATATTATTTAGTTTTTCGAGTTATATGCGGGCCAATACATGGCTGAGAGGAGATTTTTAAAGAAATTAAATCAAATTGGGTTAAAAGTAAAGTTAAACTCTTAATTTGTACTTGAAAACTGTGCAAATCAAGAGGAAAATTCGTTTTAATTCGAGAATTAAGCGGAAATTCATTCTTAGTTGATTTCGTAATAAAACTTGAGCCTATTTGTTGAAAAATACCAAAACTCTAAATTTGGTATGAACATTTTCTAAATAATTAATAATCATTGTGAATTTGCAAAATAACATACTAAAAAGTTAGTACATATTTGCAGTGAATAATTTTCTTCTTTATGCTTAATGAAGTATTCAAATATATAAATCGAAAATCGCATCTTTTAAAGGTAAGTTTCAATCATTCTGACACGTACACTGCTTTTAAAATTATAAGTCAAAATGTATTGAAAGTCAGTACAATTTTACTGTGGTCAGTAATGTTCTTTCGGTTACCTTTAGCAGCGAAAAATAACTAAGAATAAATTAATAATTGAAAATAATTATTCAATAAAAGTTCAAGCTTTTTTCATTGATCTTTCAGTAGAAATAGATACTCACTGGAATTCAACGTATGTGGGCGAACGCATGAAAAGAGCGCTTACAGCCGATTCTAGTTTCAAACCTATTTAGATGCGTTTTTTTCTTTTTCCAAGTTCTAGCTTCTAAAATTACCTTTAAGCTTATTTACGACCCTTTTCATGCGGAAGCCCCCATATTTATTTCACTTCATTTTTTTTCATGGGAAATCATAGAAAAAATATGCAGTGAATTAGGCTATTTCACTAACGCTAGCGAAAATGAAAAACGCATTGCTGGTAGACATTTCAGCTGAAAAAATGAAGTCTACCTGCTTTCTGGTTTTATTTGACAATTCCAACATCATTTTTTTACTGGGTATGCACTACGGGTCAGCTTTTTCAACAAAGATAGCGTTAGTGAAATAGCCTAAAAGTCACGAATTCGCTGATTTTTTGTGATTTAAATTATGAAAGTTTAAAATATAGTCTACCATTGCCTTCAGTTAAGAAGAAGTCCTCTTTTAGATAAAATCAACGATGTCAAAGAGAACATCGGGTGCTGAGTGTAAAAAGTTAAAGAAACAAAGATAATAGGAAGGCAGACAAAATGCAAATCGGAACACTATCCCACACATACAGACACTTCCACAGATTCTCACGGCTCCATATCTGAGGCGTGTACAACCGCTCCCACTATGGCTATGGACAATTCGTCAAAAGAAGATCAGGATGTTCTAGCACTGATCCTGAACCAACTTCAAATAATCATTGAGAAACAGGACAGGTTGGAAACTAGCCTCACAACTTTAAACGAGGAAAACCTGAAGCGAGCGGGCGAAATCAGAAGTGTCGCACAGTTTATCAATGCCTTGGTCACGGAGGATGAATCGTACGACCATTCACATCATTCCAAGTCGTCTAAATAGGAAGCATCGTCGCCACAGCACTCCGAGTGGAATGAAAAGGAATCGTCACTAGACGAGGAAACGCACGATCGCGCACAAACCGCGGGTGGTCCGGAGAGACCCATCACGCCCGGCGTTCCCCCAAATTCCTTCAAACAGTGTAGTGATGAGTTCCAAAGTGTTCGGCCCATACACTCCATCCCCCCGGAGAGACCCATTTGCCCGGCGTTCCCCCAAATTCCTTCGCACAGTGTAGTGATCAGTTTCAAAGTCTTCGGCCCATACATTCCGTTCCCCAGTGGTCTAACACTAACCCACAGCCGCGTGTTCGACTTCAGCCCCCAAATTCCGTCATTCAAAGTATTAGTCAACAGCCGGCACCCGAACGTGAATCTGTGAGATCTAGCACAATAGGTGAACAGCCCCCAAGTTCCTCCGCGCAGGTCATTGACCAGCAATGTCATCAGGTCCCAAATTCCTTCGCGCAGTATACTAACCGGCTGCCAGCACCCGCTTATCGCACTTTTCCGAGAAACAGCCCATTGCTACCAGCGATGCACCGAATAGAAAACGTTGAACAGCTTTTCCAGGCCAAAGAAATCATCCGCTCGGTCGAGGTTTTAAACGGCCAAGATGATGTTGGCGTACACGATTTCATTAAGACCGTGAAACGCACGAACGATCTTTACAGCGCTTTAGAAACAAATTCAGCTACAACAACCACTCTGGAAACGTTTCGTAGTAAACTTGAAACAATCAGGCAAAATCATTTTATGAACTTACGCGATGACATTAGCCATCAAGTGCGACCCTTAAAACCCAACAGTTTAAACCAAGCTTTACAGGAAGCCCTGGAGGCAGAAGTGTGGTGCAGAGAACGTTCGCGAACGAAAGTTTTAATAACACATCGACCAGTACAACCAAGTGTTCTTCGACTACCTATGAGGCACGTACCGGTACCTGCGGCCCGAAAGCAACAGCCACAATTGCGAAATCAACTCTCCGATAGTCCGAACCACGGACTACCTTTACAACAGAGGATGCAAATATCTTACAACTTCTGTAAGAAACCGGGCCATTTGGAGAAACAATGCTGTGCGAAATCAAAGCAACAGGGTTTTCGCAATGGAATATCTCAGAGAAGACCGCCAGAAATCAGAAATATACAGGAGATGGAAGATCTACAAGACACATTAGAATGTTACGAAGTGACACCACAGGAACAGGACGAAATCGAACGCTACGAAGAATCTGCAGAGTTTCTGCAATCAGCGGACGATTGCAATCCATACATGGAAAGAATTCTGATCGACGCACCTATAGATTACTAGTAGATTCAGGAGCCTCTATTAATCTCGTTAAACATTCTGAAGTACCCGTAGAAAGAACACCATTTGAGATGAAAAAACGTTTTGCCATGGGCAGAGTTATTAATTATTCTTATCAAGCAGTAAGAATAACATACTCAGGGAAGTTGCATTTATTTCACATAATTGATTATGATTTTCCCTTACCAGAAGAAGTTATCATCGGCCAACAATTCTTTAATGCATTTGATAAATATCATTTAACTAAAGATTTCCTTTATCTTGATAACAAAAAATTACCCCTTTATGAGGACGGAACATTTGTTTCGGAAACCACAACACAGATAACTCGGATCAAAGTTGTAGAAAAGGATCAAGATGTCTATATAGAAAATTACGACTCAATCCCCGACAGCGTTTACAATTGGAGAAGCAAGAATTAGCTGTGCCCTTATATAATTATCAAAGAACCCCCTTAAAATTACCAAGCAGTTTGGATTACGATAAAATAGATCAAATTAAAGAAACAAGTAGTGTCAGTGTCACTAGCTCAGAAGGAAATCAGGCAAAACGGATACAAGATAGATTAAACAAAACGAGATTGGACCACATAGAAGAAACAGAACGTCCTTCTTTATGGAAAATGGTATCAGAATACAGTGACATTTTTAACCTTGAAGGAGACCCTTTTCCGTGAACCAATTTAGTAGAACATGAAATAATTTTGAAAACCGGCAAGATAGTAATTGGTAAATCTTATCGTCCTCCTCAATGTCACAAAGAAGAAATAAAAACACAAATGCATGACTTGAAAGAAAAAAGCGCATAGTAATCGATTTACGAAAGATAAACGAGGACGCGGAACAAGATGCATATCCGTTACCTATCATCGAGGACATTTTAGATCAATTACGAGATGTAACATTCTTTTCTGGCTTCGACCTTAGCTCAGGATTTCACCAAATCCCAATAAGTGAAACATCAAAGAAATACACGGCTTTCTCGACATCTGAAGGTCATTTTGAATTCAATAGATTACCATTTGGTCTCAAAAATGGGCCTGCAACGTTTCGAAGGATGATGGACAACGCTCTGAGAGGATTAGTGGGAAAGCAATGTTTTGTTTATCTCGATGACATTGTCGTATTTGGGTCAACCTTGAAAAAGCATAATGAAAATTTAATAAATTTATTTGAAAGACTAAGAAAAACAGGGTTAAAACTAGAGCCCGAAAAGTTCGAGTATCTACATCCGGAACTCGAATACTTGGGACATCTCATAACCAAGGACGGTGTGAAACCTAATCCTGCAAAAATACAAGCGGTGCGTGATTTCAAATCGCCACAGAATGTCACCCAAGTTCAGAGTTTTTTGGGACTCGCAGGGTACTATAGGAAATTCATACAACATTTCTTACAAATTTGTAAACCGCTCACAATTTTAACACAAAAGGAAACACGTTTTGACTGGACAAAAAATTGCCAGGAATCTTTTGATAAAATGAAAGGATTATTGTGTTCAGCACCGGTTCTGAGATTTGCGGAGTACAAGGAGAAATTCGCATTAACAACAGACGCATCTAGTTATGGATTAGGAGCAGTACTATCCCAGAACAGCCACCCTTGTTGCTATATATCAAGAACGTTGAACAAAGTCGAGATCAACTACAGTACAACAGAAAAGGAACTGTTAGGTATAGTTTGGGCTTGCAAAAAATCAAGACAATATCTATTGGGAAGGAAGTTCACAATCCAAACGGACCATCAAGCATTAACATGGTACAATGTAAAGGATGCTTCTTCACGATTGATACGATGGATATCACGTTTGCGGAATATCAATACATCATAGACCACCCTCTACAAAATACGACACCGGAATTTGATTCGCAGGATAAAACCGATGTAATATCAGCCGAAACGTCCACGGAAGGAGAAAAGTCACCGGCCTTAGATATAGCTAATGCTTCCAACGACCGTCTCAAACTATCTACTCGGAAGAATTAGGGTAGGCTCAACTCTATCACGACACCTGGAATATGATACTAGGAGTAGAGACCAACGAAATAGATGAGCCATATGAATCATTGCAACACATTTTCGTATCGGTGTCACATCAATGTGATGACTGTTTAGAACTATTTGAGCTTAACTTAATAAAATCAAGAATACAGTGTTTAAACAATCAGAGAAATCTTTTAATCCAACTTCTAGGCAAAACGCGAGCTAGAAGAGGATTTTTTAATTTCATAGGCGATGTACCGAACTACACAACTACTATCACAAACTATTTCTAATCAAACTAAGATAATAAAAGTATTGTTGAATTCAGCCTCTACCGATTTCAAGACACTTCAAATACACAGTCGAGAAAATAATAATCGTATCAATCAAATAGTTAACGAAACCAACAGAAATACTAAAAATATAGGCATCTCAAACCAAATGACGGTTTGCATGATGATAGTTGATGAATTGGCTGAAGACATCAACTTATTGATAGATGCGATAAATGATGGAAAAAACGGAATAGTCCATCCTCAGCTCCTAACACCAGCAATCCTGATAATGGAGATGAAAGAACTAGAAGAAAAGTTTAACGTCAAATGCACCATCCCTTTAAAACAGACAAACTTCCAGCATATTGTCGACGTCTCGGCGGTCAACGCAACTATCACAAAGAATAGATTTGTTTATTCCATCCACATTCCTATCCCATAAACCGAAATCTATTAAACTAAACACTTAATTCCTATTCCCAAACAAATTGGTTCAGTTTTCCTTGCAATAATTCCTGACTACGAATACCTATTGATGGGCCTATGTAAAAATTAAGGTCAGATGAAAATTTGTAAACGAACGCAACCCACATATTTAATGTCAGAAACTAATAGCTGCGAGAATAGCATATTGAGGATGAATGTAAAGACAATCAAGGATGAGTGCAAATAATCCCCCTTAAAAATGATGAATATCGCTTTTATACCACTTATGAGTGGATACATTTTAATACCCCACGAACCACTAGAGGTTGATGCTTTGTGTGATTCAGGTCATGAAAAAATTAAAATCCAGGGCCCTACGAAGATTGTGAGAAATTAAGCCTCTGAATTTAAATAATTTAAAACAATCAGTCGACGAAATCGAAAATACAATAGATAAGGTCACTAGAGATTTGTATATTTTGCGTAAAAACTCAGGTCACCGCAACACCAACAGTGCATTACACTGTCGCTCCTACTACACCTACTGCAGAGATAAAAGATGTAGATCGTAGAATTAAGACTACTAATGTTAAAATAAAATCTAGCAAAAAGGTTTAAAAACTAAACCTAATCTAAAAAGGGGAATGTAACAGGAATGTCAAAGGATCTTCCATCCTCCCGACTCGTCGAGTCCTAGAAGCAGTAAGTAGTGCAGGGAGTAGTGAGCAGGGAGTAGTGAGAAGTACGTGTGAAGTAAAAGTATTTATATAAAGAGGCAATACCAATGTAAAAGGAAAATCGAATTTAGGGGAATAATATTAAAATAAGTACTCTCTAAATATATATAACTAAAACTTTTCACTAATTCGATCGATGGAGAAGCAACGGGTAATGTGGCATGCATATCATAAAACACTGGATTAAAAGTTAAATATATGGTGAATTCCATAAAAGTCATATGGAATACTTAGATAAACATATTATCTGCCCTGTACGCATGACAATAATCGAACTTAAGTTGATTAAATAATTTAAGTTGATTTTGATGAATTTAAGATAATTATCAATTTTTCTAAGAAATGTTCCTGGGCCAAGTTATCTTGCATGGTATTGCTAATGCGGCGCGCGTTCATATGTTAATTTATTATTGCAAATTGAAAATAATTGTCTAACGACAAAGTACATAATTTGAGTAAAAATAGGTATCTATATTCATGTACTCAAATCTTTAAAAATTTGGAGGTTGCGTCTGGCGTACAATCAAAGACTAAAACTATAAAGATGTAATTTTCAGAATTTCAACACTTTAACATTAAAATGGTCATCCGCGCCGCATTACCCAATTGCGTGTAGTATTGAAATAAGATTTTGATTTATAGATGATAGCCAACTCTACCAATTTGTGACCCATGTACATCCTTCGAAAGAATCAAAATATTAATATTATCAATGTTTTAATACATTTCGAGCCAAATACTACAAGCTTCCATTTTTTTTGGCAACTGTCATGGTAGATGAGAAAAACCCAAAACAAACTTTTCACGTTAACAATTAAACAATTATCTGAATTAACCTAATTTCTGCACTTTTAGAAATTGCAATAATTAATTCATATACTAAACCTAACCTCACTCGTTCAAAATAAACAGATTTTCCTTTAAGCAACCGCGCCACATTTCCTGCCGCGTCACAGTAGCCGCTGCGCCCACACACCAAAGTTTAGCTGAAAAATTTGTTAAGAATTTATACTAATTAAACACCATTGCAAAATACAATGGGTGTATTTACTATGGGTGCATTTAATTGGGCTCACTTTATGAGCACTTTGCTTCCGTCTAACAAGAAATCTTATTTTCAGAAAATCAGAGAGACTATCAAAAGGTGAATTGACGCATCTCGAAGACGTGAACAATTACATCGAATTACTATTATATTCCTCGAATCAAAAAAAATTTTCTCTGATGAAAAATAAAAATAATTTTGTTTACAAATTAATAATAGGTACTGGTATGTCGTGAAAGACCGCGGACCGTTGTTCAATACGTCAATCTATGCGTCTCGGAAATGCGGACCAATGCATTATATACTGTCGTGTTGTAGTCCCAAATTTTTACATAGGACTTTTAAAATTGAAGGCCAAATCATCGACAACTAAAATTTAGTGATTGTGAATTCTCTTTTATTAAAGCTCCTTCGGCTTTAACGAACACATTCTCATCACGTGTCCCTTGAGAAAAAAAGGATAAGAGCACATTTTCAGATTTAATTTAAAAATAATTTGGCTATTGAACATTTTATTGTACCTTACGTCTTTTCGTCAACAAATTTAAATTGTTTATTTGTAATGTCATTTTTTACGATTAAAACAAAAACTACGCGTCTTATCATAAAATGATTCATAACAATTTTGTAGCTTTGTTTTGGGTGAAACACTTTGTCTATTTATTTGTTTTATGGCTTGTGTTGTTTGTCCAATAATTATAATTTCAAAATTTTTATTGTTGTTTTTTACGAATAAAACAAAAACTACGTATCAAATAAAAAAGTAATTGATAACGAATTCGCAGATTTTTTCTAAATGCATAATTTTTGTCTATTAATCTTTTTCTGTATCTTGCATAGTTTGACCAAAAAATTGAAGTTTTTTTTATTTGTCATTATTTTTTGTGGGGTTCAAAATTTAAATTTTCAATTTTTTTTAAAACTTGAATAATTTGTTATGATAATCTTGCAGGGCTTTCAAAAAGAAACGTTTTATTTTTCTTGACTTTTTCTTATATCGTACGTTGTTTGGATTAAAGTTTTAAATTTCGTTTTTTTTTTAATTTTGCAAATGCTATAACTTAGATCATTTTTTGTATCGAAAAAAGTCGTAAGAATGAATTGTTCAAATTTCTAAATACTACGAATAGCCGTACATAGGATTTTTGAGTCTTGAAAATAATGTTCTCAAAAATTTGGGAAATGCTCCAAATGTTTGAATTTGTGTCCAAAATAGCTGGCTAACGAACTTGTCCTTCTCTTTTAGGTCTTAAAAAGTGTGCTAAAGCTCAATCCAATCGGATCATTTTTTCGAAAGTTATCGTGCCTACAGACTACAGACTACAGACAGACACCTTCGTAAAAATCGTTTTTTCTGACTCAGGGGGTCTCAAAACGTGGAGATTTTATGAAAACCGACTAAGTTAAATTTTACATAAAACCAATACCTTCTCATTAGGATGAGAATGTGAAAAAGGTTTCCTTATATAAACTGTGTCAACGAAATTAATTAATTTAATATGCCTCGTAGTAGTGGGGGATTCGAGCGATAGACTCATAACGCGAATAGCGAATTCGAAGTCCAGAGGCGTTCGGTCCGCCGAATTGTTCGTATATCTTTTGTAATAGGCTGCGGCCACAAGTGCGAGTCAAATATCGGGAGTTGAGGTATATATCCTATTATATAATTCAAATTAGTTCATTTTAGCACAATTTGTGAGGTTGTTTTCTGTGTGCATTAGGCTCCCGTTTTTGGACCGATTCAGAATCTCGAGCTGCCGGTCTTGATATCTAAACGAAGCTGAGTCATTGATGTGGGAAGCTTCAAATACAAAAATCCCTTTGGTTAATTTCCTTTGGAAAATTAATGTGTTTCATCTCTGCGGAACCATAAACGCACCTGTGAGGCTACATAAAACACCATCCGATTTTCTGAGGTATTTATGTGGCATAATCAATTTAACGATTGTTAGACGAGCGAGCTGCGAGCTGCGAGTTAAATTGAATGGGTATGATTGAGATATTTTAATATGCGTCTTCTCATTTGTCATTGCAATACATATTATATTTAGATGTCTCAAAACCTCAGTTGTCTCTCTAGTTAATTTTATGTGGAATTTTTAATAAGATATTTAATTTCAATTCAGCGCAAACAAATATATCAGATATAGTATCGTCGAATTTCGAAAATCAAACTATGTAGTTTTCCTCATATAGTAATTTGTTTTTCTTAAAATTCCTAAACGCGAAAAAACCACTTCTAATTTGCCGAGCTAGCTCAAAATTCTATCAGACCTGGACATCAATTACGCCCACAATTCGTCCAAATTCCATAACCATTGCTATTTTACTTTTCGAGATTTGGTAAACAGGAAAGTGTCACATACACATACACGCGGTCATTTAAAAAAATTGCAGTTTCGAGTTCCTAGCGCCGAATTATATCGAAATATGTCAGAAGGTAGATCTGAAAATTTATGTTATTACAATCCTCCCTCTATGAAAAGGTGAATTTTCAAACAAAAAAGACGAATTTTTGACCCACAATTTTTCATCTAAATTGTTTAAATAATCAATAATTCTTGTAAATTTACAAAGAAACTGATAGGATGCGAATGAATACCTCAATTGTATACCTATATGTATGTTTGTTCCCTATGAATCTTGAGAGTTGCGTGAAGCGTACATGTGTGTGTGTGTGTGAGCACTGATAACGATAATCCAAAGCTCGATCCGAAAGCAAGACCAGAGCGTCACCGCGCTTCAAACTGTACACATGTATCGACTGTATACGCATTAATATACACCCTTTTACCTTACAATAAATAAGTGGTGATATTTAACTCTTGTGAACATTAGTACATATACTTTCATCATACCTACAAACCTAACAGAAACATTGAAAAGAGTCTTCGGAAAAATATTCTTAGTTTACTCCGTAAGCAAACTGAGTTTGTTCCTTGAAAAACAGCCAAACTCTGAATATGTTTATGAAAATTGTTCTAGTAATTAATAATTTGTAAAAGTGCAAAGTATCGTAGAAAAGAGTTATTGGAATAACATTCTTTGTTGATTCCGGAAGCAAATTGAGCCTATTCTATAAAATAGTCAAACTCTCAATTTGTTTATGAAAATTGTTTAAATAATTAATAATTCTTGGAAACTTGCAGAACATTATAGAGAAAAGTCATCAGAAATATATTCTTAGGTAATTTTGTAAAAAATTGAGCCTATTCAGTGAAAAATAGCCAAAATCTGAATTTTTTTCGGAAATTGTTTAAATAATTAATAATTATTAAATTGCTAAAATATCGTAGTAAAGAGTCATCGAAAAGTTAAAAATATGCAAACTCTGAATATATTTATAAAACTTGTTCAAATAATTAGTAATTCTTGGAACTTTACCAAGCATCATAGAAAAATTCATCTTTGAAGATATATGAGCCAATGATGAACAAATTCTTTAAATTTTCTAAACCTCTCTAAATTCCAAAAATAATTTTTACTTTAATTTTTTCTAAAACAAAACATAGAACAGTATGAATTCATATTTTCAATTGTTTAAGATTGCAATAATAGATACTGTCTGTAAAATATAATAGAAGTGAAGAGGCTGGTGATAATTTGTGAGCTTGAGACTGTTTTGGGTAGGCTGGGAGGTTAATTTGCTTGGCATGAGGAGCAGGGTGGGGAGACAAGTGCAGCCGAGTGACGGCGACAGGGAGGGAAAGGTAAAGAGAAGCACGGAAGAAGGTACGGTAGCAGGGTGGGGAAGCGCAGCGCAGACAGGTTTAACGAAAGTTACGTATGGGGTTATGGACAGAGGTTACTTCGAATCGTCTTGATGGCTAACGGGGACAGCGATAGCAAAGAAGAAAGGGATTCGGACGAGGATGTATTCTGCATGCCGAAACTTGAGACAAAAAATAGAGGACAGTACAGAAAAACGGTAGAAAGGGAGAGATTGAGAGCGGAGAGTTTTGGTTTAACAGAGCAATTTGTAAATAAGAAGAGGGATAGGGCGGAGAGAGGAAGTAGTGAAGATAAAGTAGAAGCAGGATCCACCCTAAAAAATCCGAAAATGTACAGAACACCACCGGGAAAAGAAGAACATGGCAGGGGGGAGAAAGACAAGGGGAAAGAAGAAGAAAAAGTTGAACGTAAAGGTCAAAAAGAAAATGTAAATACAGTTAGATGACATGCGTAAAATGATAATAGAAGTAATGGGGATATATGAAGAAAAGCAGGAGAAACGGGTAGAGGAAATAAGGAAAGAAATTAGGAAGGAAATGGCAGAGCTGAGGAAAGAAATAAGGAAATGGGAAGGGTTAGGGAAAAGCTAGATAAAAGGATGCAGACGCTGGAAAAAAGACTAGAAAAGAAGGAAGAACCGAATAAAAAAGTGGAGAAGCTGGAAGGTGGACTAAAAAAATAGAAAGCTCAAACCGTGAGTTTAGAGTAGGGGAGAGTGGGAATTAGGAGAAGGAAAGGCTGAGAAAAATAGAACGAAGAATATAATAGAAGTGCGAAGTGTAAGAAGGGAAGAGCGAAGAGGGGAGAGAATGGTACTCGTGAAACTAACAAATGGGAACATACGAGGGAAGAAATGACAAAGAAGAGGATATTATATTGAAACTCGGAGAGAATAGAGGATGATTTGACACGGGTAGAATGGAATATGCAGCATAAGTTAAGGAAAATAGCGGAAGAGGAAAGAAAAAAGGGAAGAAGAACATGGGTTAAGTATGGGAGAATACAGATAGAAGGTGTATGGTGGAATTGGGACGAGGACAGGGAAGAGTTAGTAAAAAATGAGGTATCGGGAAACTAGGAGAGAAAGGATCGGGAGATAAAGGAATAAAAAATAGTAGGAAACAAAAAGATACGAGAAGCGAAAGTAGGGAAGATTGGAGGATATGCTACTGGAATATAGCAGGCTTAGAAAGAAACGATAGGGAGTTTATGAAAAATTTGACACAATGGGATGTAGTAGTAATGATGGAGACGCGGCTAGATGAAAAGGGATGGGAAAGAGTATGGGGAGGATTACCAAGAGGTTACAAATGGCAAGTTCAAAATGCAAAGAAGAAAAATAAAAAGGCAGAGCAATCGGAGGAATGGTTATGGGAGTAAAGAAAGAATGTATAACAGAGAAGGCTAAAAAGGAGATGAAAGAATACAAAGAAGGATTAATCGTAGAAGATATAAATATGGGAGAAGAGAGGTGGAAGATAGTGGGGGTCTATGTGAACGGAGATATGCAGGAAAAATCAGAGGAGATGAGGGAACTGATGGAAGAAAATAAGCAAGAGATTAGGCTTATAACAGGAGGAGATTTTAATGCCAGAACAGGAGACAGAGGAGGTAGGGAATGAGGTGGAGAGCGAGGAAGAAAATCCAAAGACAAGATACTGAATGGGGAGGGAAAGAAACTGTTGAAGAGCCTAGGGGAGATGGGATGGTTTATCCTAAACGGAAGTATAGAGGGGGATGAGGAAGGGGAATATATATATTCAGGAGGAAAGAGGGGAACGGTAATTGATTATGAGGTAGTGGACGACGAGGTAAGGGAAAAGGTTAAGAAACTAGAGGTAGGGGACTATATAGATTCGGATCACTTTCAACTAATAGTGACAGTAGAGGGAGAGATGGGTAATGACAATAAGGATAAAAAGTAAGCAAAAGTAAATAGAGCAGGAAGAGTGGATTGGTCAATAGAAGGTAAAGACCAGTTTACAGAAAAAGTCAGGAATATCAAAATCGGGGAAGGAAATGTAAACAAGGAAATGGAAATAACGATAGGAGAAATAAAACGAGCGTTAGAAAAGGAACAAGTAGTGGAGAAAAATATAGGAGAAAAGAGAAGGAGTATACTGAGTTGTGTGATAAAAAAAAGAGGAGGAAAATAAATGATTTGAAGAAGAAGCGGAGAAGGCTCGGCCGGAAGAGGAGGTTTGGAAGGTAGTAAATAGAGAGAGAAGAAGGAAAAGAGTAAAACAGGATATTGAGATGGTAGAATGGAAACAATATTTTATGGAATTGCTAGGAGGGGTAGAGAG
>CAKNWW010194470.1:0-11230 GCA_932074435.1 Andricus kollari
TCTCTCTCTCTCTCTCTACTTGCTACTTCTGTAGTAACCATAGGGGTTTTCTGTGGATGTACTTCATTGAGTTTAAGTCTAATTAAGTGTTTGTCTAAATATTTTTCCTGGCTAAGAATAATTTCACGTTTTTCTCTATCTCTTTTTATCGGAATTCCATGGATTTCTTTAGGTTCACCTAATTCACTCATTTCAAACTCACTATTTAACTTTGTCTTATCAAAATAGTACTTTCTCGCCCTGTTATCAGGTTAACAAACATGGCTGTCTCTCATCGTTTTTCAAACCTACATTTAATGCTGTTTCAGTAAATCGTTTATTTCATTTTTTGAACTGATTCGAAAACCATACAAAGCTCACTCTAATTTGCATACCTTAGTTTCTCTTTCTTGTTGTGTAACGTTAGCACCTTCTGAGATTCCCATGTAAATTTCCTCATCAATTAACCCATTCAAGAATGCAGTTTTCACATCTAATTGGCGCATCTCTAAATCATACTTATTTGCAGTAGCAAAAGCAAATCTTCTCAAGGGCTATCGAGACTCAATTTTTCACTTTGAATTTTTCTTTTGAAAATCCACCTAGAATCAATGATATTCGTTTTTCTGCCATTTTTCATCATAGCAGGTCTATCAACTAAATACCACACCTTATTTTTATACTTAGAACTTAACTCATCGCTCATTGCGCAAAGCCAAAGTTCGTTTTCCTTAGTTTGCATCGCCACTCAAAATGACACTGGATCTTGATTTGTGCAATCATTGCATGATAAATTTTGTCTTCAGTTGTATTCTGTATAGATTCAGCTTAAATCATTAGACAGTTTCAAATGTTTGATCTCACGAAATCTCCGAAGTATGCCTCGACCAAACTCTTAATTCTTGGTTCGAATTTTTATGCTGCGTCTCATTCTTTTCACATTTAGGTTTTTACTTTAAACTATTTCAATTTATTAAAACATTTATTTATTTATATTTCTTTACGAAAACGAATAAAGTCAAATAACATCGAACAAAGCTAAATATCCGGTATTTTATATCACGTTGTACGTACAAAAAACATCTCAAAAAATTTTGTTCACACATCTCAATAATTTACTTACGTTGACCCTAAGTAGGGCTACTGCTACCATCAATTTCCATCTTACCCTTTTCTGCCATTCTTGAGTCTTTCCTCCTCATCTCTTCCGCTATCTTCTGCCTTTTCTTTAATTGTCTCCTTCAAACAGAACACAGTTTTTCTCTTAAAAATCACTTCAAGCCTTAAAGACTCGCGCATTTTTGAAAATCCAACTAATTCGTTGAATATTAAACTAGTTGTGAAAAGTAATTTTTCCTTTGGTAGAAGATTCATAATTTTATTTGAAAATTAATATCTCTGGTTGGAAATTGTTTCATTTTGTAGAAAATTTGATTTTCTTTTTGTGATGGAACATTCACCATTTTGGTAGAAATTTAATCTTTTTGCTTATAAAATATTCTTTAGCATTTTCCTCAAAAGAAAATTCGCTTTTCGTTCTAATCATATGTGCACGCGTACAGATAGTACAAATTCCTTACCAATATGGACACTTTTCCATTTGCTTTTTTTTTATGACGCATATTATCGATGTCTCCGGAATAAATTTCGTTATAGTTTAAAGAATGCTCATAAAATTATAGATATATTATTTTATTTTATTGACCAATAAGATTGAAGATAACCACCAACGACAAGGCGACTGTAGAAACAATCATTATCCTTTCCAATTAGAGCGAAAGCAAATTAAGGTATTGATGATGACTTGGATTAAAAATGCATCTAATAAATGTTCTGGTTCTTCATCATACTTTACAGTCTATTTTCAAGTCGTTATCTCATACATAATAAGCGTCAAGGTTGTCCTACTCAGATATTTACATTTCATCAAAGTTATTTTCAAGAAAAAAATTTAATTACTAAATTCGCTAAAACTGATATCACAATTCATGTAAGCTTTCACGTTCAAGCGAAATCGATCGTTGGAATGGAAAATTTATATGGGGTCTAACCGACGGAAGATATTAAATTTCCGGTTATTTCCCGGTTTTCTTTTCGTAAATTGTTAATTTTTCCGCATAATTTAAGAGTTCAAAAGTTTTAAACGATTTTCAACGAGTTCCAAAGATTTCTAAACATTTGGAAAGTTTTCAAATCACTTTTAAATCACAATTAAAATTACTTTCCAGAATTTGTGGTACATATCCAAAATTCCCTTTTCCAAGTCAAATTATAATTATTTTCGGAAATTTCCTGCTTCATGTGAGTATTAACATTCTTTTAAAAAATTCCGTATTCAAAGTGAGAATTATAATTTTTTCACCAATTCCCTGTTCCAGCTCACAATTAAAATTATAAAATATATGAAACCACCTTGAATTTGCATGTTAGTACATTTGGTGTTGGGAGAGGGGAAGGGATTTTTATATTTTGCGGTCCGGTAAACACCCTGAAATAATCCTGCAAAAATGATGTCGCTTTTCCAAAAATTTAATTATTTTTTAGTTATTTTTTAAGATTGACATAAAAAATATGCATCCTTTTCGATCTCTAGAACCGTCTGGGAAAAAAGAGTATCAAGGTCAAGTAAGTCGCAGCGTGCCCAGAGGCAGACCGCGGAAAGAATAATTAATTAGAATGTGTGAGTAAGACCTTAATTCGAAGGGACTTAAGAAGCCACAGAAACACAAGAGCTGGCATAAAAAAATACATGAACGTGAAGGAAGCTAAAGAGGTGTTAGATTTCTTTTAATTCCGTTTTTCTAAATCATAATTAAGATTATTTTCTGATATTCCTGTTCAATGTCCGCAATTTCCTTTTCCAAGTAGAATTCCATGTCGCAACTGAAATTATAATTCTTTCCGAATATTCCCTGTTTCAAATCAGGACAATTGTAATCTTCTACGTGAAATTCTGTTTATATTTATTTATTCTCTGTCATTAATCAGAATCAACCATCTTTTTTATAATTCACTACTCCAAGATAGAATTGTAATTCTGGAAAAGATAAATCTCATTGCATAGGAATTTTAATATTTTAAGGGATATCAAAAAATTATCTAATATGTTTAATAGGATGTGTACGTCAGATTTTGATAGTGATAAATTCCTCATCTAGATGTAATAAAGATAAATTATTATTATTTAGTTTAACATCTGAATGACAATATTTGTTTTAAACTCTAAGGATTGCCTAAGATTACGATAAACGCATAACTATTTTTAGGCAGATTTCAAAAATGTAGAGCGAAATTATGCAAAGCTTTATACCTATGTGATGAAACTGTACTGGCGTTAAATTTTACTTCAAAATGCATTATGTTAGTTCAAAATTCATATCTTCGTTTGAACCGTTATTTATTTTGTTGAAAACTGATTGGTTTAATTCGTTTCAAAGAAAGAAAAGCATATTAATCTGGTATTTCTTTATTGCGATCATAAAAGATTCGAAATTAAAATTATACAAAATCAAAATGCTGGTCTTTGAATATCAATGGTTTGGGAAGAAGAAAAATTGGTCATGGAAAAACTAGGGAAAATTCATGTTTAACATGTTTAACTTTACACATTACAAACAAATATATAATTAATCTTATTGATGAAGATCGTTTATTATTATTGTTTTAAAATGCTTTGAGATTGGGCGATCTTTGGTTAAGGGAAACTCCTTACTTTCTTCTGGGGTCATCTTATGAACCTCGCCGCTGTACATGTTTATTTTTACCCGTTCTTGACGGGCATCATTCATTCTATATATTCCCTTAAGAAATGTTTTATTTCCCTCCAATATTGCAAAGACGTCACCATTCGATGTTGACAGTACAGTATGTCTTCCAGGTGGCATAGGCGCAGGGACGCTATATTTTCCTCTCACATGAATTGCTGCATCTTGAGGAAAAGTGTATTTTCGAATTTCGAATCGTCTGTTTGGGTTTTTGTGGGGAATAAGACGAACAGAATTAAGTTCTTCAATTTTTAATTTGCGGATAGAAGAACTATTGGCGAAAGAAGATCTGGGCCTGGCACGAGGAGTAGATTTGGCAGGAGGATGAGACCTGACCGGAGAATTCTGAGGCTGTGGTCTGGCAGGAGAAGACGTTTCCGAAAAATAAGGTATGCTACGAGGAACACCAGGAATAGGGACACCATTGGGTAAACACTCGAATAGCGAACATAACTCTGCAACATAAAACAGGGGGTTTAATTTAGAAATATGTTTCGGAACATGAACTTAAGGAAAGTGAACTTGTGCAAGAGAATTGTCCTAGAAGCCTCAAAACAGGAGAAGTATTTTTCTATAGATCGTTTTTAAAAAAAGAAACTATAATAATTCGAAATGTGCAACAGAACTGCACAAAAAGACTTCAAACGAAAGAAATAAGTTTCCAATGATTAGTGTAATCGGCTCATTAAATTTCACACTTTTTCCCCGATTACCCTCTTTTCCCCTATTTCAAAAAATTCTTCTTTTTTCATTAGAGCCGGTTTTTCGGTGGACAAATAGAACTTTTTATACACAATTAAAAATAGATTAAATAAAGTTTTCAACTCTCTTATAAGAAACACTTCATTTGCTAAATTTTTTAGCCTCATTATAAAACTTGTAGCGCAATAAATTACGTATTTTCCTTGAAAGACAATATGGGTTTACACGGAATAAATTCAGATTAAATTTTCAGTCATTTCGGAAAAACGAAATTAAATTTTAAATAAAAATAGTATTTGGATTAGAATGTAGAATAACTCGAACTAAGATTGATTTAGGTATAGCCTAAAAAATGTATAGTAAAATTATAGATATATTATATTTACATATTTACCAATAGAATTGAGGATGATAGCGAATGACAACACGAGAGTAGAAACAATGCTCATCTTTTCTATTTAGAGAAAAATCCAATTAATGTTTTCATGAAGACTTCGATTGACAATTTAACAAATGAATATTTCACTTCTTCGTCAGAGCATACAGAGCATCTTATATTCGTTATCTCATGTATACATGATAGGCGTTAACCTTGATCTGCTCAGATATTTACATTTCATAAGAGTGAGTTTCGAGGAAATCATGTAACTATGGTAATTTCTCGGGTACCTTTCGTTCAATTTTCAATTTTTTTCAAAGAATTAAAAAAAAATTTTAATGATTTTAAACGACTTTTAAAGTTTTTTTAAGTATTCAAAAGGTTTTCAAATATTTCTGAATTAGAACAGGGAAGTTTGGAAATAAAATTGTTATTATCAATTTTAACAGGAATATTTTTTAATTCCCTTCGTCTAAATCAGAAATAAAATGATTTTCCAAAATTCCAGTTCATGTCGAAAATTCTCTTTCCCAGCTCAAATTATAATTCTGTTCGCAAATTCCCAGTTGGAAAATAAAAATTATAATTCTTCACGAACTTGTATGTTCTAAACTGAAAATTATAATTCTTCACTAAATTCTGTACCTTCACGGGAATTTATTTTTTAATTTCCCAGTCAGGTAGAAAACTTGAAAAATATGTTCAAAAAATTAGAAAGGTAAATCTCACTGTATAGGGAATTGATTCTTTACATTAAATGAAGATATGTTAGTCTCCCCTGATTATTATCAATTCTAAGTTGAAGCAGGGAATTTGTGATAAAATCGTAATTTCCATTTGGAATAGAAAATTTTCCCACAAAATTACGAATCTAGCTTGGAACAATGCATTTTCTTAAAGAATTATATTTCTGATTTGGAACAAGACTGTTAGTGGCATGTTATTCTATGTATGTACATCATGCTCTACAAATCATTCTCTTGATCATCAGCGGTCCGAAAACAGCTTCAGATACCGAGTAAAGAAAAACTAATTCAGGCGAATTGAGATGAATTCACTAGAGCCTCCGTAAATCTCGCTCTGCGACAATCTCGAATTGGAGCATGTCATAAATTCTTGTTAATTCAGAAATAACTAATTTAATCTTTAAATCTGCTAATCGCCAAAATTCGGCTAAACATTTTTAGGGCAACTAATTCATTTGAATCTGTCAGCACGAATTACTTTCAGTGTCAGCCAATTAATTTTGATTCGCGAGATTTAAAGTCAAGTTCCAATTCTCCTGAATTCGTCAGTCCGAAAACAGTCGAAGGCTGGCTGGCCTATTTAATCAAATTCTTAAGCTATAACCAATACGCTTGTTCGAGTTACATCCTCACTTATCTCCCAGTATTAAGCAGGTTCGTAGAGTATCTCGTAACCTTGAATTAGTCGCGATCGGAAATGCTAATGTGCAACTCCCACCAGTAAACACTTGTAAGTCTTTCGTATAAATTCTCCCAGTGTCAAGCAGACTTCTCTGCTGACCTTGGACTGGTGAGAGTCGGGAACACGAACGTGTAAACCCCTCCCAGTATTAAGCGTACTTCTCTGCTAACCTTGACTTGTCATGGTGGGGCGACTCGTGTTCAACCCCTACCAGTATCTCACTGGTCAGATATAACCATAACAGGACCTTTATTTTGTTAGCGGAATGCACGACATGTCTGTACGGTCGTGGCTGCTCCCTCTCTTGTGCACTTTTCTCATCAAAGCATTCGCTCGATAGACACACACAATAGTTTTCGTCATTCCCACACCCGCGACGTGCCATTATCGTTATCTTTACGTGAAAGCAAGTCCTGGACTGATCCAGGCTCCTCGCAAACACATAAAGTTTTGGACACGTCCAAGTGTAGCCATGGATAGTTAGAAAACTTTAATTCAATTAGCCGCTGTGACGCATTCTTCCCGAATGAATAAGGGAAAAGACAACGTTGCCACCCTGGCACCACTTTGAGGTTTGAATTCGGTACACCACCACGATAAGACCTCCGAATGCCCTAGTTCCGTTCCCTCGGGAGTGTTTTGCCAGAGTCCGAAGAGAGCATTTGTCACTCAGAGTGGAGCAGTTTTCATAATTTGTTACTCAGTGGAGAGCAGTTGTCCCTCTGACGAAAAAAATTATCATTGCACCCAGTAGCAGTACACCAGGTCTTTTTTATGAAAACGATTGTGGCGGTCTTTAACCACTTCTGCCCTCACAACCTTTCAGGAGCCCACCTCATTTTTTTAAAGCTAGGTTCTTCAAAGTTACGTGAAAGACGCTATGGTCACCGAGAGGTTTCCAATAAGCAAACACGATAACGATCAGGTAAAGGCAATTGAAGCGGTTTTAGAGATGAAAATCTATGGTATGCAATTTGGAGAAGTCATACCAACATTTAAAGATTGCTGCTTCAAAAATGATGTATTCTTCCTCATCTCTTCGATTAAAGTGTTCCGAAATTGGCTCATTAAATCTGTGTGCGGAATTCAAACTTGAGCGGGTACTAAGATCAAAGTGTTCGACAGTAAAGACCTCCCAAGGCCAGTAAAGCTGCTGGCCTATATTCCTGGTATATCCGTGGAACCAAAAGCAGTACTTGAGCGGATAGCAATCTAAAAGCCGGCCATTAAATCAACTGCGGGCCTCAATATGGGTTGAAGAGGATTATTATGAAGATCCTCTGAAAAACCAAAGTTACACCCGAAGACAGAGCTCCGGATCTGTTTTCGGAAAAGGCGGAGGAGACAACTGGAAGTTACAATGGACACTAGGTTTCCCCCTTTCTGTGAAGATTTTAATCAGATAAACCATCAGCACACTAAAGGAGAGTCTGCTAACTTAACCAGACCTTTGACAGCGGAACAAAGGGCCTTTGCCTTAATGCAAGAACCTTGGACTAATAAGGAAAGGTTAAGGGCGTAAATAACAAAAGCATAGCCGTCATCTTGATAGTTTCATACAAACACCTAGGGCAGCGTTTTATTTCAGAGACGATATCAAATTTATTCGATTATCAAGATTATTTGGTAGAGCCTTGGTTCCAATAAAGATCCAGTATCATTTAGGAGGCTGACGCCAAACTGTGGTGATTTGCTCAGCGTACCTACCATTTGACTCCTACCAATCCCCACCATTTGAGGAATCGAGAAATCTGGTGGACTACTGCTGCAATCATTCTACTTGGGGTAGTGAGAACATGAACCACAGGGATGAATCCTAAAGCAGCTAACTGGGATACTTATAGGGAGGATCTCAGCAGTTTGTTGGGTGCTATACCGGGCAAAATAAAGTCTACAGAACAAATATAATTTGCTGTCGACATTCTAAACAAAAAGGTATGAGCAAAGCGAATGAGGAAATTGTCCTCTTCGCTTTAAGACCACAGACAGGAATACACCCAGGTAGCTTAGACATGAGGACCTGAAAAAGGATATCAATCCCTTATTAAAAGGGCTTAAAATGACGGAAATTGGAACTTGTATAGGGAACCTTAACAGGATATAATAAATAGATGCGAAATTCCGTAAAGGACTCATTGAGGGGCAATTGTCAGGGAACTTGAAATATACCTCACACTGCTGGATTTCAGAGTTAAATAGGGACATACGCCTACCCCATTTCCAGGAGGCCCTTTTTTGTTCCCCTTTGAAATAAAATTTATTCTGAAATAGGACTAAATATCCATACAGTTTCAAAAATTGGTAAAAAAGACGATAATTGAAAAAGCCAAAAATGTATTATGAATTCAGTAAAAAAGCATTTATATTCATCATTTATGAGTTTTTAAGGTAAAGAACAAACTTTTTTTGAAACGCGTTTTGATCTCTGCGTCAAGTATGTCAAACATAAATAATAACGAATCGTGTTATCAAGTTTTTTTAAATTGTACAATTCTTTCCGTTGCATAATGACCGTAATTATAGTCCCTCTTATTAATCTAATTGCTACAGAATACAATAAATTTTCATTATTCTTACGCCTTCCCCTGAAATCAAATTTATTAAACACCAATACGGAAAATAACTTCCCCACTTTAATCCATCTTACCAATGTTTGATACAATTTATAATGAGGAAAAATTAGAAGAAATATAAAAAAGTCACCTAAATTACTAGTTGCAATATAAAATCTCGGTAAGGAAATAAAATTTTGACTTTGGGACAGGGAAGAGTTTAGAAGAATTATAACTGTGAATTTGGACGTGGTATAAAAATTGAAAAATAAAAAATAAATTCCGTAAATAATTATAATTTAGACTTTAAGAGAGGGAATTCTTATTAAGAATTATTATTTTACTTGGAACAGAAAGTTTTTGACGTGGAACGGGAATTTTGGAAAATAATTTTAATTTGTATTTAGAAGAAAATTTTTTTAAAGAGTTCCTGTTCCACTTTGAAATTAATCCTTTTCCAAAATTTTCCTGTTTTCAAAAATCTTCCCCTTTTTTCTCGTTTGGTCACTTAAATGCGAACTTAATATTTAAAACCGAATACAAATTGTTTTTTAATTGAAGGTTCATCCCTTCGGTTGAAAATTCAACTATTTTGTTGAAAATTCATATTTTTGGGTTGGAAATTTAACTCTTTTGTAGAAAATTCGTCTTTTCGGACTAAAAATTTCACAATTTGGTTGAATTATTTATATATTATAATTATTTTATTTCCTATTAAAAAATTATATGTTTTAGCTAAAGTTTTAATTATTTACTCAAAAATGTATGTATTTTCCTAATAATCAGCCATCCTTGTTCAGAAATTAATCTTCTTGGTTGAAAATTTATATTTTTGGGTTAAAAATCTAACTGATCTGTAAAAAATTAGTATTTTTTGCTTAAAAATCCCTCTATTTTGTTCAAATTCGTCTTTGGTCCCTCTTGCTTAAAAGTTTTACACTTTTTTTATATATGTAAATATTTGGTTAATAAATGATTTTTTTCTAATTCAACTATTAGGTTGAAAAATTCATCTTTTTTAGTGGAAAAGTTTGGGTTGAAAATTAATCTTTCTTCGTTAAAAATTCAACTGTCTTTCTAATTCTCAACAAAAGACACGAAATTTATATAAAAAAGACGAATTTTCAAAAAAATAGTTGAATTTACGAAAAAAAAATGTTATTTAAACAGTTGCATTTACAACCAAATAGTTACACTTCAAAACAAAGCAGACACATTTCCATCGAAAAGTAGAATTTTTAGCGAAACAAGAAAATGAATTTTGAAACAATAATATTATACACTTTTCAACCACAGAGTAAAATAACCATATTTGAAAATTCTTTAAGACAAAAAGACAATTTTTGTTTTCGAATCGAAAGCACGAATTTTCTATACAAAAAGGTGAATGTTCAGAAAAGCTGATAAATTTTTGATTTTGATTATTTTTGTCATACAACTCTATACAATTATTCAGAAAATATATTTGCTTCCTTATAGAGGCAGTCAAAATAAAAAAATACAAATAGGTAATTCAAAATGTAGACGAGACGAAACGAGACGAGACGAGACGAGGCGAGACGAGACGAGGCGAGGCGAGGCGAGGCCTCACTTTTCGCGGGGTTGAATAGAAGAAAAATCTAACCCCATTTCCAGTATCACCCTTCTTAGCCAACCCTTATATAGAGAAATTTGTTAGTTTTTAATAGTAATAAGTATAAAATTTGATTACAGCAGGCACAGAGTGTTATTATCATGAATTATACTGAATGATTATTTGAAAGTTGTATTGAATCACTTCAATTTTTCATGTGTATAGTTTTTCATAAAAAATAATAAAATAAAATCGTATTTCAGCAAATATAGTTTTTTATCAATTTAGTTTTTTTAATCGCAAGAAAAATATTTAATTTGTTTGTATTTAGTTAATGAAATACATATTTAAAATTTAAAAAAATGTAACTCTCATATATTTTCTTGTTTCGTTTACAGAAACCTTACAACTTTAATTGATGCTAATTTTTAATTTTTCGACTATTATGAAGTGGTCTAAGTGAAAAAAAAGTTAAAATACAAAAAATAGTGATGCTTTTTCCATTCAAACAGAACGAATTAAATACGTTGAAAAAAGTGTAAATAAGTATCCCACTAACCAAATACAAAAAAGAGTAATTTTTGTTGTACTTCCAAATAACTTTAACTTGATGAAAAATTATTTTTCTAAAATATGATTTTATATTATTATTTCTTATCAAAAATTGTAATTATGCAAAATTCGCAATAATTTTTGAACCCATATAAAAAAATAGATTTTTGGTTGGAAATTCAACTATCTGGTAAAAAATTAAACTATTTATTTGAAAGTTCAAGTTTTTGGTAAACAATTGACTTTTCAATGAAAAAATCATATTTTTTGTTGAAAATTGAAATGTTTTCATCATGAAAAA
>CAKNWW010194471.1:0-11470 GCA_932074435.1 Andricus kollari
GAGCTCGCATTGTCGTGGTGGAGGATGATTCGTCTTCCGCGGCTGATCTCCCTCATTTTTTCAAAGATCTCCGGCAAAAAAATGGTTGTATACCATTCCGAATTGACCGTCCGACGTTGCTCCAACGGCAAAGTTCCTACGTGGCCGGTTTTTCCAAAAAAACAGGCAACCATTTGCTTCGAAGTGCTTCGTGCGCGAACAACTTTTGTCAGATTTGGCTTATCTTGGAAGATCCACACAGTCGACTGCTGTTTAGTTTCAGGCTCATAAGCATAAATCCATGTTTCGTCACCTGTTACGATGTCATAGAAATGCTTTGAATCACCGCGATCGAATTTTTCAGCATTTGTTTTGACCAATCCACACGAGCCTTTTTTTGAGCGATTGTTAAGTTATGTGGGATCCAACGGCAACAAATTTTTTTGACAGCCAAATGTTGATGTAAAATTGCTTGCACGCTGGTCCCACTAATGCCCAAGGATGCCTGAATCTTACGATAAGTTACATGACGATCTTGCATTATTAGTTCACGCACAGCGTCAATTTTTTCTGGGACAACGACTGATTTTGGGCGACCTTCACGACTTTCGTCACTGAGCGAACTGCGGCCACGATTAAATTCGTTGTACCAGCGTTTCACAGTGGCCAAGGATGGAGCTTCATCGCCAAAAGTCGAAGTGAGTTGATCGATGCACTCTTGTCTTGATAATCCACGTCGAAAATCGTAAATAATCATCGCACGAAAATGTTCACGATTCAATTCCATTTTTTCGCTGAGACAATATTTTAAAGTCACTAAAAATAATACAGGTTATGCTCAAGTGACAAAACGTTCTGAAGAAGGTTATGGTTAACACTAGTATTGCCAAGGCTCAAAATATAAAAGGCAACCCTCGTATACAGTAAGGCCAAATTCATAGTAGTCATATTCATAAATGCGAACGAGATGCTCTTATGTGCCATGTACTAGTGTCTCACTCGTACTCACGTTTCCCTATGAATGAAGTTTACTTTACGGTATATATATAGGGTGTCCCAGACTCAAGTGTCCGGACTTATATAGTTATATAAAAATTAAAAAACTAAATGAAAAATTCCTTTTCCAAAAGTCAGTTGAAGTGATAGTTTTGAGTTATGAAATATTTAAGCTGGACGAATCAGGTATAAACAGTCGTGCTTACGTGAATGGGAGTCTAACGCAGTGTTACTGAAGCGAGCGCAGAGATTGGGTTAGCGAGGGGAGAACAGCTGTCACTACACTACGTTGCACTACCCCTCACGTACGCACAACTGTTTATACCGCCCTCCTGATTGGTCCAACTGAAATATTTCATAACTCAAAAACTAAAACTTCAACTGATTTTTAAAAAAGAAATTTCAGATTTATTTTTATAATTTTTATAGAGCCATATAAGTACGGACACTTGAGTCTGGGACACCCTGTATATATTCCTCTATCACTTTCTTCTTTTTCTCTTTACATTCTTTACCACATCCACTTCTACCCCCTTCTTCACTGAATTATTTTTGCTTGCACTCTCGAATACTCTTTTTATTTCTCCTATCATTATTTCCATCTCATCGTTTACATTTCCATTTTAATATTCTTGACATTTTCGTTAAACTGTTCTTTTTCTTCTATTGACCAATTCCCTGTTCCTGTTATTTTTACCTTTACTTTCTTCTTATCCTCATTGTTATTACTCTTCTTCACCCTCTAATATCATTATTATGGACAAGTATTCCGATACTATATAATAGGGTCACCCATTAATTTTTTTTTATTTTTGCATATCAAAGTATATGCTCTTAAATCACTAATAATACCAGCACAGTGCAAAAAAAACTTTTTTTCGATTTTACATTGGAAAAAGAAAAATTTGTACATATTTAAAATTCCCATTTCTTTCGCGCCCATTCCGCCATCTTGATGTGACGTAGCACGCCGCCAAACGCTTGTACATAAGCCGGGCGATTCACGTTTTTTCATAAAAACGGAAAGAAAACAGCATTACCATTGGTATTTAGTGCCTAAATGTAAGAAGACCTACGTCAAAAATCAAGGAAAATTATTTATATCTATACTCAAAGGTGAGGAACGAAAAAAATGATACAAAATTGTTCGGCCTGACATGTGCTGTACCGCATTTTTAAGGTCAACAGTATAGTGTATCGAAGATCATTTCAATGATATTTAAATACTTTTATATTGAATAGAAAAATATAAAATATGTTTTTTTTTAATAGAATAAAACTCGTGATTGACTTATATTCATCAGTGTTATATATATGGGGTGCCGGGATATTTCTGAGCTATAACCTCGCAAAATCAAATCGTTTATTTACGCAACAAGTATTATAAAATAAAGTATTTATAAAAGTAATTATAAATCTTATAATTATAAATTATATATCAATTTTATAGAAGTATTTATAAAAGTATTTATAAAAGCATGTATAAAAAAAAGTGAGGTTAGGTTTTCTGGATGCAATATTGCCCATATTGCATATATGTTACGATTCGCCTAAAAAAAATCATTTATCATAAGTGTAATTACGTTTGGAAAATTATCGCAACTGGCTTTAACGTATCCAGACATACTGATACCCCATGAAAATAAACCCTTTTAGCCAAAAAACGTTCAGAATTAATTATTTCGATTGTTTTTATCAAACTGACCATGTATTTGCTTCGGTTTTGACGGCGGGTGACGTCACACCACGTGTTTCGTGCCGTGAGGGCGCCACATGTTTTCTTTTATAAATCTACATTTACGGTGGATATTTTATCACTTTTTAATAAATTATTATAAATTATTAAATAAACAAAATTAAGTTTTAATTTCACATCTTAATTATTTGGGAGTCAAAGTTTATAAAAAACTCAACTATAAGGCAAACAAAATTTTTGTGGATGACCCTATTCCCTGCCTCTAGTTTTTGACTTTCTCTCTTACCTTGTCGTTCACTCTTACATAATCAATTACCGTTCGCTTTTATTTTATATATAGCGTTGCTGTTGGCGGTCGTGGGTGTGGTGAGCCCATTTTACTACAAATCCACCTAAAAAACACTACCCGAATCGGGTAGTGTCACGCTTACCCCTAGAGGCTCGCCGAAAGGGAAATAGCTTAATGATATTCATATGCAAAAAAAGGTTTAAACAACCACCGCAGGGTCCTACTGGGGGGCAATTACCATTTAAAAATGACACCGGCTACCAGTAGAACCGCGGTAAATTACACATATGGCCACGTCTTACAACCGTGAAATGGGTGGTCGCAGAGTACGATGAAATCACAACGACAGGCCGGCAAAAGCCTCGTGTGTCTTGAGGACACTTCGTGACCCAAGGATGACAGCTTTCTGCATCCATCTCGCACGTGTCTTGGCATATTTAGGGCATGCGGGTACGGCTCTAAGTTTACGAATCAGTGATAGTTTCGCACCTCCGAGAACACCAATCACGAGGACAATTACTTTAACCGATTTTTTTGTGTACAGTTGTTGCAGTGTCCTTTTAAGGTCTTCATACCTCTCCTCTTTTTCCTTCTCCTTGGCAGTGATGTTATATTTCGACGGAACCGAGAATTTTACCAAGAATATAGTTCGTTTCTTGGAGTCTTGGAGAACGATGTCAGGCCTCAAGTGTAGAACGGAGACTGATGTTCGAAAATCGCAGTTCCAGAAAACTTGGCACTTCTCGTTTTGGACAATTGACTCTATCTCCCTCGGAGCAATCGGCAGGGCAGGGGCGCGGGCAACACTGTTAGAGCGACAATGATGGTAATAAAACACTCTTAGGGCAACATTATGTCTGTAGAGATACGTCGTTCCCGCTCGAGTGGGACACCCGGATACTATGTGTTCTAGATACTCAGCGTGTGTATGACATGCTCTGCACCTATCGCTGGGAACTTCTTGACAAAAAATGCGGTCACGGTATGCTAAGGTGGAAATAACACCTTCCTGGCATGCGAAAATGAAAAACCCTCTTTACCTGAATTAGGCCCTCATGATCTAAGAAAAGTCAAAGTTTGCTCCTTCAACAAGGACTGTTTTTCTACATTTCCGTGAAAGTTTTCATGCATTTCAAAAGTGAAGCATCTAAATGGAGTAATGCACTTTCCTCACTTTGGATGTTAAAATTCAGGCCAAGGTTCTCGGCCGCCAGCTCCGCGACTTTGTAAAGGAGCGCTTCTTCAACGCCGACAGCAGAAAAGTTCTTCGTGCCCCTGAGTGCTTTTTTCACCTCCTCGGCAGTCATTGATGGACATTCCTCCTCAGATGTTATGAGGTTGTCGGAAAACTCCTTGAAGCGGATGATATTGACAGAAACAGGGAGATCGATGAAGAGGCGCGACGGGTCAGCGAAAAACTGTTGATTCTCCCTGATCCACCTCTCCATCTTCTGTATTGTCCTCCTTGCGTCCATAACACCCGTATTTTGTCAACAATATGCTGCTTGATTGTCAGCAGGTTTGACTTGTTAAGTGCGCGATTGTAGATCCTCAGTTCTTAGGCGAACTTTCGAACTCTTTCCATGAACGGTCTACCAGATTTTATGAAGTCAATCACACACTAAACACGGGACGCATTCTGTCTTGCCCAGCCAATCTCTTGGCTCAGTTGATGCAAGCGTCTGTTGGTCTTTTGATCCATCGTCGGTTTTAGCCTTCGATTTGAATCAGCCAAAGCTCTCGCGGCACCATAAACTGAGCAAATGTTGATCCAGAGGTCGGACTCTTGCGAGATATCTTCACGAAGGGAGGCATCCATTTCAGTCAGATCTTGGGGCTTAGTCTGCAGCTTGTTCAAACAGCGGTTGGGGAAGCGCTCCGCGTACATATCCATTTTTCAAGAGGTAGGCGTGTTGATTTCGCAAAAACTGATGCGAAACGTGCTGAAGCTCTGAGTGTTCCTGGCACCACAGAGTGTGCATACGCGCCATAAACCCTCAGCGAAAAGGGATAATGCTGGCATCTTAGTAGTCTAGCACGTCATCCTTGAGTTGATCCGTCCACTCAATGTGGACGTTTCGCCAGTTCGTCGTCGTGTTTCAATTTAAATTATTATTTGCAGCACCCCGAATTCCAGGGTGATCGGCACTGTTTGCCGACCGATTGTCGGGTGCTCTGCGTGTTTGATGTTGTTATTCTTGTTCCCACGAGCAGCTAGGGAAAGGGTTTGTCTGTCATTGTAGAGCCCCACCTGCAAGAATAAGGCTCCATACTCTGAGAGGTCGCCTAGTATCCCAGCGATACCGTTTAAGACACCTCGCCCAGGTGCCATTCAGCTTTCGGCACGGTTGTAACGCCTGCGCTTACGGGTTATTCCTTCGGGACCATCCGTGGACAATTGTCCGCGACTGCTAATTAATAATTGTAACCATATTCAGCAGAAACCCTTCATACAAGACCAAATTTTCTGGAACTACGATTTTCGGACTGCAGTTTCCGTTGCATAGTTCCATCCCCCTCTATTCTTGAGCCTTCTGTTTTTCTCAACATTTCCTTACGCTCATTCCCGCTCTCCCTATCTCCAAACTCTCGGTTTGAGCTTTCTACCTTCTCTATCCTACTTTTCAACTCTGTTGCCTTGTTACTAGGCTCTTCCTGCTTTTCTAGTTTTTTATTTCAAGTCTGCATCCCTGTTTCAAAATTTTCTCCAACTTCTTCGCATTTTCTCATCTCATTTTTAAGTTCAGCCATGTCTTTCCTAATTTCTTGTTTTATTTTATCTTCCCTCTCCTCCCGCATTTTCTCCTTCATCCCTATTACCTATATAATACCTAATACCTATAAGGGCGTTCTGAACATTTTTTGATTTTCAAGCTTCCTGTCTCTGCCCTCTCCCTATTAATGAATCCCTCGATCGAAGCTAAACTCTCCTTTTCCATCGTTTTTCTATACTTTTCGCTTATCTTCCTCTTTTTTGTCTGTCCTTTCAGCGTACTAAATATTTCTTGATCTGAATCCCTTTCTTCTTCGCAGCCGCTGTCCCCGCTATCAATTGAACCGATTCCAAGTAAATCCAAGGCTAGGGCGATACCTCACCCAGATATCGTACCTTATTTAAACTCTCTAATAGACCATTTTACCTATCGGAAAGTTTACTGCGCATGTGCAATGTACTTTCTGTTGTACCCAGTTGTTGCGATCATTTTTTCTCGTTCAACACAGGGTAAACTATTTTATTTAATTTTGAAATTAATGTAACAAATAACCGAAAAAAAATTTCAAAGTGAAGATGAATGTTAATGAAAAAGGAATTAAGGGACAGTGTATGCGTTGTATGTACCGCTAGTGCAAAAGTGATTGTCGTACCAAAGCATACAAGGAACATAACCTCTTCTACTTCATACGTTTCCCGCAACCTTGTTTACCATTTAGAAGTGGTCATATTAGGAAAGAAGACTTCAAGAAACATTTTGAAGAACGTAATAATTGCTTAAAATGTAAAACTTGGGTCGAAGCATTCGGCCGTACAGATGTCAAGTTCAACTCTGTCGATAAAGTAACTCACAGACATTACATTTGTTCTTTACATTTTGTGGAAAAAAGTGGACCCAGTGAGAAATTTCCAAATCCTATCAAATTGTCGGAAAAAGTTTCAAAATCGATGGTAAGAAAGATGGTGAATATATTGTTACATACCAAAATTTTACAACTTTTATGTAACATCAATAACTAAGCATACTCTTCCTTATCCCACGTGATATAGGATAACGCCCCTAATTATAAACGAGCACCTTACCGATCTTCTCTGAGTTTATACCTAACTATGGTAAATATGCTACGGTCGGTAAGTCAGAAACCACAAGATACTTAAAGTATTGCCATGGACGGATTAGAACTCAGAGAATGTCGATAAGTTAACCATGCTCGATTACTGAGAATATAATTACAAACTCTACCGCTATAAGATAATCATAATTCATTTCTATTACCATACGAATGTATTTATATTCCCAATAGTTTAAAACAACAATACCAAAATCAAAACCAAGCATATGAAGTATAAATACACTCGTTTGTGTAAATTAAAATAATAACTTTATCAATACAAATATAAGTATCATAATTGCTATAAATGTATAACCCACTCAGTGGAAGCACCTGTATATAGACAGACAAAAGAATAACCAAAAAACGTCTGACTACATACATAGAAAATAAGGTTAAGTAGCATATAGAATAACTGTTCATGAGAGGACGAGAGTTGAAACTCGCGAATCAATGCGAAAACCGAGACTTTCAGCCAAGCGGATGCATTAGTCATCTGAGTCAATCATCGCGAAATATCAATATCAGCGAACGTGCCGTTTCAAGAAAGTGGAGAAACGTGCCGTTTCAAGAAAGAGAGAAACGTGCCTTTTCAAGAAAGCGGAGAAACGTGACTTTTGCCAAGTCCAAGGTATATATAAACCCCAACGCAACCCTTGCCAATTGTCTTTACGTTCAAGCAGTCATACTGTCTACATCATTTACGAACCGCTTTGATTAAGTCGCGAGCTTTTACCTCACCAAAAATATCCCTAAACGGAGAACCGCTTTGATTAAGTATCGAGCTTTTATCTCACCGCGAAAAAGTAACGTGGAAACTAGCTTCGAACTAAAGTCCCTACGGCTGAAGCTTTCGGTCGTCGTAAAGTGAGTCTTTAACGAATAAACTCGGCCGTGTTGAACGTTCGCGAAAAGAACTCAAGTGTGGCTTGGGTATCTGCTGTAGGACCCTGTATCGCACTACCACTACTGAAAAGTGTTCCTACACCTTTTTATTAAACAAACATCCGGTAGAGTTCCGTCGGTGCTCTACGATAAACACGGAGATTCAAATCGACACGCAAACTCTCTCTCGCCCTTTCTTGCTAGAAAGGTAAAAGTAAGTTATTTTATTGTAACTGTATACTATTCATCTGTTCTTCTCCTTAATAAACCTGTCTTACCAGCCTGACTTAATCAGCAATCTGGTCTCTTTTCCTATTTTCCATACTACCCTTTCCTTTTGCTCGGGACGTGACAATATTGTTTATTATATTATTTATTAAATTGTAACCGAAAATTTTGGCCTTAAAACAGCACACTATAAAATAACTATTTTTTACCATTTTCTTCCCAAAACACTACCAAATTTATTTTAAAATAATTATAATACTTAAATCCAGTCTTTTAACTTCAATATTTGTTGCAACCACAATAATATAATTAAAATTTAACAATAAGAGAAACTCATAATCTACAAACCTGTTCACAAGTTCACCTTTTTTACGATTGTTAGGTTGTTTCCGACAACTTAACCACCGTCTCAATTGAGCAACACTATGTTTTTCTATTTCACACTTGCCCGATTTCGCACCCGGAACATCGTCTTCATTTAACTTCACGCCGACAAAAGGTATAGTTGTATACATTTTTACACAATATGAGCGCAACTTTCATACTACCATGGCAACCGCACATGCGTAAATAAACTTCCGATAGTTAGGTAAAATGGTCTATCTATCCCACTTTGATTTTCTTCCGTACTTCTATCTCTCAAACCTTTCTAGCGCCTCTACTTGGCAACACCGGTGTACCCACCCTGCTCTCAACGCCATCCGAAGGACCTAAACAACCTAACAACCCACTCAAAAACTCAGAAACTATCACTAACTCCTTAACTTCGTTTATTTCTAACAGATAATCTTCAACTCACAGAAATTTTGTACACATATCAACTATCAATTCACCTCGAATTTCCCTGCAATTTCACCAAACTCGGCACCACACATTCACTGCTACCTAACACTTTCATGCCGGAAACGTAAGTACCTTTTTCTACTGAAATAGTCCTTAATAGCACGAAACGTTCCAGCGGAACGTTCCCGGGAGGTGTAAAATGTCCGCCGCTTGGGAACGTTCCATTGAAACCTGAGGGGAACCTTCCATTATTGTTATTTTTAACAACAATTATCTCTTAGACCGTAAGAGATCGGTGAAAATGGATGTCATTTCTGAGTTTCAAGTACCACATATACTATCTACAATATGATATCGATATCATAAACTGACATCGACTTTGACCTATCACTTACGGTTTATTTATTTACGGATATTTATTGATAACAATAACGGTAATTTATGTTTGGAACGTTCCCAACCGGCGGACATTGTACACCTCCCGGGAACGTTCCGTGCTATTTATTAGGGGTAATTTTCAAAACAGCTCAAAATATTGCTATTTTGAGGTTTGGTTAAACGAGCTATCGACTAACAAGGGGAAGGTCAGAGGTGGTGTTTTTTGGTTTGATTCATACTTTTTCTAAGAGGAAGGTCATGGCCCCAAAGAACAGGTATGAAATTCCTAGAACGCAATATTTGACAAGTTTTGAGAAAAAAGGCTCCTAAAAAAAATGTGGCTAGCTTATGGAATTGAAAAGCCGTCTCCGAAGTGGCCGAGTATCTCAGCGGTAGAGCTCCGGGTTTGTACGCAGATGCTGCGGACTCGATTCTCGCCATCTGCATTTTTTATATGTTTTGCTTTATAATTATTTAAATGTGTCAGTTACGCGATAATAAACATTAATTATGGGTTTTTCAATGAAAAACTCACATTTTTAGAGCTTTTCACATAAAAAGGTACTTTTTATAAATTTTATAAATTTAATCATTTATTTGAAATTGATGAAGAAAATATAAGAGTATATTTTAAGCAAGTATATTTTAGATGAGCAGTAGCGCTTCGGCTTCATGCCCGGGTGGTTCCGTGCTCGATTCCCGCTTGTTGCACTGTTTTTAAGTTTTCATTTTTTTAATGAATGGAACATTTATAAATATAATTCCCTTAGAAAATCTAAAAAAATTCTGCAGATAATCATTTTTTAATGCCTTTTTCATGGAAAAACTGACTTTTTAAAACTTGATCGTCTTTTTTGCAAACAAATTTGTTTTCTGTAAATGTCATTAATTCTTTTCATAATGTTTACCAATTATATGTATAATTAGAACTATGAACGAGGTTTTTTGATCGAAAATTGTATTTTTAATCAGAATTTTCAAACAGAACAGTGACTCATCAAATGAATATTTCCTTTGGAAGGTACAAGACAAACCCACGGTTTGTTTCTTTTTCTCAGGACAACACTTCTTCTTCCATTGTCAGGAATTCAAGAAGAAGAATTAGCTTAGGCCGACCTCGTGTCTCGGCTTGTCCATCGACAAAACGGTACCACGACCGTTCAGGGAAGCATCACTCGATACTTCATGGGCAGGGCCGAATTTACTACGGGGCCATGGCCCCCTCAAATGTAACTAGTCTATTCGGTAAATGAAAATCGCTGCTACATGCACACGCTTCTGCATCGGCTCAGACTTCGATGACCTTTTTTTTATTTATTTTTTCAAAAGCCAGACAGGAATTACGAAAGGCCCCTACATTTTAGCCGGCCCTAGGGCCCCCACACCCCTAAATGCGGCCCTGTTCATGGGTCTTATCAGCTGCTATCTTTTACAGTGCATAATCCGACAGCAGCGCCTACTTTCAACGACAATGCCTCCTTTACTGTACACATGACGGAACCGTGTTCAGGCTCAATAATGACAATACTTGGCACAGTTTTCGTCAACGCAATGTCGTCATCTGGACAAAAACATCAGGTTCGTGCGTTGATTGATCCGTGCTCACAAATCTCCATAATTTCAGATGCTTTGGCGAAGAACCTCAAACTTCCTCGTCAAGAAGACTGTGTTGAGCTGCCCTACACTAGTGACGTGCACATGAGGAATACGTTAAGATGGACATCGGTAATTCTGACTTCACGAATCAATCCGCACATCAGCGCGAAGATTACAGCTCTCATTGCTAACCAAGCCACCACCCAACGAACAGCCATCACCGCCCTTACTTCTAAATGTCCTCATGCTATAGTTAAGGATCAAAATGTTTGAAAATCAGAAAAAAAAACTTCAGAGATATAAAATGGGTAATTTTCACATAATTTTCTATTTCACGTCTGTAACACATCATAAAATGTAAGCACTTAACAGGCATTTTAGAATTATTTATACACTTATTTGAATGTTATCTACTACATCGTATTAAAAAAATTAAGTTAAATGCATTTCTCGCTAGAAATTATTTCCTTTAATGTATCAATTTCGTTCAAAATGGCGTGTCTGTAGTACCGAATGAGAAATTCCACTAGTTCCTGTGATCGTTTGTGTAGTATATACATAATATCAATCGATCTGTTTGCTGTAAAAAGTCTCCGGAATTGATGAAAAATTGTTCATATTTATTTAGTTTTCGGAAATCTGAAGTTACGAGTATAAGAAGAAAAATATTTGCCTGTGAAATTAACTTCATTCGTGCCCTTTTAAGTTTTCATCATATATACACAGTATTTGAAAATAACTTGCGCATCATGAAGGGAGCGTTACGTAACATCAACTTTCGACACACCCCTTTCCCGTTAACAGATACTTGAGGG
>CAKNWW010194477.1:0-11097 GCA_932074435.1 Andricus kollari
TTCGTAGACTTCTCTCCAAAATGCCTCGACCTCCTCTGGTGTGGGCGGGTGGTCGACAGTAACTGGAGGGTCTTGAAAGTGTCGAGATGGGTCAAACAAGAACTGTTGATTTTCTCTGACCCATCTCTCTCTCTGCTCTAGACTTCTCCTAGCGTTATATAGTACTCGTATTCTGCCACCAATATGCTACCTGATGGTACTACCTTGGCAATGAAAGTCCTGTCACATGTTATGCAGTCAATCACACACTGAATGCGGGACGCGTACTGTCTTGCCCAGCCTATCTTTGTGCTGAGTTGATGCATTTGTCTTTTGTTCTTATGATCAACCGTTGGTTTTGTTTTACGGTTTGCATCTGCGAAAGCTCTCGCTGCATTATACATACTACAATTGATAGTCCAGAGGTCGCGTTCTTCGGAAAAATCTGTGTCGCATCTCTTTCTCTGTTGCCGGCTTCTTCTGGCGTCGGTTGAGTAGCCGCTCCGCTTACATAAACACTTTTTCGGCGTTCCTTGGCACGGTTTCGAAGACCTTTATGCGAAAAATGCGACAGCTCTGGGTATTTCTCGGACCACAGTTTATACAGTCGTGCCATGTAACCTTTCCGTTCAGGGCCATACTGGTATCATACACTCCAGCAAGTCGTCCCTGAGTTGATCCGTCCACTTAAAAGTAACGAGATTCTGCCGGTCAATCGCATTGACCGCACTTACTACAACTGTGTTTGGCGTTATCATTGTTGTTCCCACGAGAAACTAGGGAAAAGGGTTCGTCTATCCTCCCAGAGTCACCGTTTGAGACACCTCGCCCAGGTGCCATTTAGCTTTCGGCACGGTTGACACGCCTGCGCTTAGAGCTTATTCCTCCGCAATCCGAGGACGCGTTCCGTGGCTTTGTCATAGGCCCTTCGGTTCAATTCCTAAGGAATATATATATATACCTTTTCCATATTTCAAGTTGCTATGAAACGTCGGGGGCGCGAGACCAAGAGAGGCATCCTATTATCTTAAAGAGAGTGTGACAGATCAATTAGTTTCTAAATATGCGAGAATTTCAGCACTTCGATGATGGCCTCAGTCTATCTCGGTGAGTTATTTTCAAAAATAGATTTTTGCATGCTGATTCAAAGCCCGGCCTGTAAATTAATGTAGAGCTTTATGATTCTGAGAAAAAGGCGTTGGAAATTGCTATTTTGATCCTTAAAGGAGTGCATCATTTTTATCAAAGCAAATTTCATATTTCGGAGTATTCAAGGGCCAGTAGGGTATCTGATTTCAAATCGAAAATAAAAATATTAAAATTAAAAATGGCAAATCCAACATGGCTGGTCATAATTGTAAAAATTAAAACGATTTCACTAAAAATTGTTATTCGGGGGTTTTTCGGGTCGCTAATTACAAATCCAAACTCAAAATTTCAAATTCAAAATGACTAATCCAGTATGGCGGATCATAGTTATAAAAAAATCGATTCAACTAAAAATAGCTACACGGATGTTTCTCGGTTCGCTGACTTCAAATTCAAAGTCTACATATCAAAATTCATAATGGTGAATCCAATATGTCGTATCAAAATTGTAAAAATAAACCCGATTTGACTAAACATTGTTACACGGATGTTTTTCGGGTTGCTGATTTCAGATACGAAGTCAAAATGTCAAATTTGAAAATGGCGAATCCAATACGGCAGATCATAATTGTAAAAATAAAACTATGTTAACTATAAATTGCTACACTGGGGTTTTGTCGAATTGCTGATTGCAAATCCAAAGTCAGCATGTCAAGATTCAAAATAGTTTATCTAAAGTGGCGTGCTATGTACGTCACATGAAACAATTTTTGCTGATTTTAGCTGCTAATTCAAGAACAAGGACATCTTTTTCCGTATAATTAAAGGTTGCTTGAGCTCGTCCGTAAATAGTCGCTCTAGAGGCATCTTTAATTCCCAGATAGCAATTTTCTGGCACATTAACTGCACAGTGCCGGCAGGCTCTGCGGATAGATCAGCAGGCCAGTCGGTAGATCTTGAGACAGATGTGAGTGGATATGTGGCTCATTACGCCGTTAGGCCCTGCCGGCACGGCATGCTAACATCCTGCCCTTAGCCCACGGCCTAAAGCTGAAAACGCTCTGAGTCATCTACAGGTCATGCAGTCCGACTGCAGTTACTGTGCGCTCACAAGATAACACGCGCGCCATGTCTGCGATCTATAGACTGTGAATTTATTGTGTACCAACACGGCATGATGCTGAAATGCTGCAGCATAATTGTTGTCTGCGCTTGTACAGTATTACTTCCAGTATTAAGACTTTTTTTAACTTTTCTTACATGGATGACCCCGTTTCTTATAATCACCAAGTTTTTGTAATATTTATACTACAAAATTATTATATACTAAGTCAAATTAACTTCTATTTTATTATAATTAGAGTATAAGCCCTTTCAATTAAAAAGAATTCATGTTTAAAGTTATGTACATAATTTTTTAATAATAATTTGAATTATTTAAAGACTTCTTTTTGTGAAATGAGAGCATAAGTAGTGTGAAAAACATCAAATCGAACTTAGAAAAATAACTTAACTTAGTTATTGGGTTGGCCGAAAAGTCTTTGCGTTTTTTTTTGGTAAAAAAATTTCTATTTATTAATTACAAACACAAAACTGACTTCAAACAACATAGGCACCATTTGTATCAACAACCTTTCGCCAAAGTTGTGTAAGAGAGAGAATGCCAAATTTGTAGAATTCTGGAAACTTCTGATTAAAGAAATTGGTGAGGTTTTGCCAGGCCCTCTCAACTCTAATGGGCGAATATGAAGAATTATGATTGTTATTTTAGGCAGAGTACAAGTTGCGGCCAACTGTTGGCGCTACGTGTCGGCCCCGCTAAACCTCAAAATTCAAAGTGTCAAAGTATATTTGTTATTTATAAAAATGAATCTGATGACTGGAAAGTGAAATAAACAGAGGTATGTCGCATTTTAAATTGCATATAATTAGCAATAAAATGGATAAATCAAGTTAAAAAAATGAGTACAAGTATGTTAAAAGTAATTTATTGTACTGTTGGCGCTGTGCTTCTTCATATTTCGACTATTGAGTTGATAGGGCCTGGGTCTTGCCGTAAATTCTCTTCGTCGTGAATTTTTTCTCACGTAAATGGCCGGCTAAAGAGCGCAACAAGAGGTAATCACTTGGAGCTAAGTCTGGAGAATATGGCGAGTTAGGAAGCCAAGTCCAGCCTAAATCCAGTTTTTTTCGTGTTGATTTGGCAATGTGGTATATGGCGTTATTGTGCCGGAAATCAACTTTGTCTTATTTTTATTTTATTTTTTCTGCGACATGCTCTAGCTGCGCACAGTAATAATCAGCTCTAATAGTAGTATTAGCGGGGAGTCATTCCCAATGAATTATTCGTTTCATACCCAACCAAACACTCAACACAATCTTTTTCGGATGTAATTCCAGTTCAGGTGTATGGATTCCACTCGCTCAAATTCCAAGCCATTGGCGTTTTTATGTATAATTGACTTAAATTACCCACTCCTCATCGCCGGTAACAAGGTTGCATAACCATTGATAATTTCGACGCAAAGTCAGTAATTGCATGCACACGTCGATTCTGACTTTAAGCTTACTCGGTGATAATTAATGGCGTATCCATTTGCCATATTTTCAGGATTTCTTCAATACGTTTAGGTGGTTTCCTATTTTAGTATGAGAGCACTTAAGGCTTTCTGCTAAAAAATGTACAGGTTGCCGCGAATCTTCCTCAATCAAGTTCTTTCAAATTTTGATATCAACCTCTGATGGTCTTCTGGAACGCGGGCAGTCATGAAGTTCAAAGTCGCCCTTTTTGAATTTCTTGAACCAATGTTGGGCTGTGCAGATAGAGAGTACTTCTTGGCCCCATAGTACTGCATATGTTGTTTAAAGCTTCTGTTTGTGCATGGCCCATGCGAAATCCGTGAAGCAACAGCAAGTGAAGTTCTCGTCGAGATATATTCATTTCTGTATTAACAACTGCCTTGTTCGCCTGCGGGATTCTTACTGTGCGTAGCTCTCAGCCGTGGCTTTATATATACTACACTAAGAAGCTTCTAGAACATTCTTAGGCATTCTAGAATATTTCAGTATAGAAACGCAAAGAGTTTCTTGCCAACCCAATACTTTATCATCAAATGTGTGTGTGTGTGTGCACGTGCGTGCGTGAAACAACTGTTTATTTAAAATAATATTTTTTGTTAAAATTGAATGATTTTTTTATCCAAAGATTTTCGGAAAAACTAAGTAACCTTAATACCCGAAAAACCCCTGTGTAGCAATTTCTAGTTAAATTGATTTTATTTTTAAAATTAGGATCCACCATATTGGATTCACTATTTTAAATTTTGATATTTTGACTTCGGATTTGAAATAAGCGACCCGAAAATACCCATGTAGCAATTTCCGGTCAAATCGTTATTTTTATAGTTATGATCTGCCATATTGGATTTCCTTTTTGAGTTCGGATTTGAAAGCAGTGACGCCAGAAGGCATTAAATATTCTGAATGATGAAATTTGCTTTTATAAAAATCATGCATTCGCAGAATCATCAAGCTCTACATTAATTAAAGGACGGATTTGTAATCAACATGCAAAAATCTATTTAAAAAGTATGTAGAACATTATATATAATATCTATAAGCCCGTGGTATTCGATAAGCGAAAGTTTTTACGATAATTCCTAACTTTAACATAGATTTTCAAGGTCAAAATTTATTTTGTACACTTCCTCTATATATTTCCTACATTCGCTAAGAACTTATCTTTAATTTAAAAAAAAATTATTCCTCTAGGTCATTCCTATCAAAAGTCTTACGATTTTGAGACAAAATTCCACAAAAGCGACCATAGTGCGGCGGCGGATTTTGGTAAAAATCGTTTAGTTTTACAGTCATATATGCTTCATTCCAATAAACCCTTAACTCTTCTCAGTTCTGCCACTAAAAATTACAGACTAAAATCAGCGGGACGAAGTGGATTAGGCCTTCTGGGAAAACCACTAAAAGAAAAGGGGCTGCTTACGATGTTGTGGAAAGTAGTACACATGCGCATTTTTAACTCGACTCTCGGCAACAATTAGACCAATTACCTGAACATTTTCTCCCATTTTGTAAATATATCTATAATATATAATATATCATATAAATATTATATACATATGTAATATATATAATAATACATAATATAATATATATATATATATATATATATATATATATATATATTATCTATACTTTTTACTATCTATTACAGCAGATAGTAATGCATTTGTCATGTGAGGTTTCCACTTGGTGATACGAAAATCAGCTTTTATTTTTCTTAACTATGGCGCACCACTCCAATCGCCTTAAAAAAATTCTCCAACGATATAAACGTTTTTTGCCTGCTATTTAGGCCATATAATTCAATTGATTTTTTGATAAATTGTCTGATCGGTCTCCACAACATACATTTTGTTCATAAAAATCGGTCGGGCGATTTTCAAGAAAAACCACTTGTTTTATTTTTTTTCTACCTCCACACTTACAAAATAATAATGCAATTTGAAACTTTAAATTCTATATAATTTTTTGCTACCTTAGTATGAGCATTTGACATAAATTTCAGCCTGATTTGACATGCCTGTCCGGTTGTATCCTTTCTTACACCGTGATGCCATTTCTATTAATCTGCGTATTTGCTTGACTGTTTTTGGTCATCATAAAACCTAAATATTTAACTTCAGCACCAATCCCGACGCAGCTGGAACGTTTACGCCATCCACTCCTGCACCTTCTGTCCTAGAAGGTAGGCAAGAGCGGGAAATGTACGCCAGATAACATCGTTCAACACTGTTCCTTGGATTCAGGTCTCTAGCCGCAGATGACCTTCCGCGGCAAACGGGACAGTTGGAGATGAAGGTTTCACCTCTGGATATTTTTTTAGAGCTACCAATCTTTGTAGAATGTCATGAGGAACAGTGTTGGCGGACCAGACGAAGTGATCCCAGGAGAACAGCCTTTTGCATCCGGTTCGCGATGGAATGAGCCTGACGCTGGCAAGCCGGAATCTTTTTTAGTTGGCTAAGAAATGAAGTTTTGATACCTTCAAGACAGCCGATTATGAGAACTACAATATGGACTATGTAGCCTTGGTACAGCTTGCTCAGCTCGAAAAGAAGTGCTTGATATTTTGCCCGTTTTTCTTCCTCCTTTGCCGTGATATTACCATCGGCTGGTGCCGAGAATTCAATCACGTAAATGATCTTGGTCTTCAGATCTTGGAGGACAATATCAGGCTTAGTAGCACTGATACGTTGAGTGGTGGTGAATGAGAAATTCCAGTAGATCTTACACTGATCATTCTCCACAACGGACTCGAGTTCTCCCTGGGCGTGGGGCAAGATAAGCAATAGATCATCACCATAAAAGTGCTTAGGGTGGTAACATAGCACTTTTAGAGACGCATTGTGTCTCTCTATGTACCCGTAACGTGCTTACTTTAAGCATCCACTGAGAACATGTCCAAGTGTTTCTGGCTCTTGCTTACACGTTCGGCAGTTAGTATCGCCTACAGGTATATTCATTATGCGCTCGCGGCAAAGTAAGGTGTCTATAACGCCGTCTTCACAGGGCAAAAGAAATCTCTCAGTCTCCGATCTCCATCCAGCAGACTTTAGAAACATGTTGGACAGACCTATCGAGAGCTCTTCTCTACGTATGATGCCTTAGAATTTATCATGAAGGGGCTCGTCAGCATGTTCTCTTAGTAGAAACGTATGTTCTGCTGCCTGTACACGACTTTTGAGCACCGAAGGTGTTAGTGATGGTAGGCCATGTGTAGTATCGCTGGAATCAAATTAGAGGCCAAGCTCCTCTGCGGCCCTATCCGCGGCAGGGTATAGGAACACTGCATCATTGACGACTTCATGTTAATGTACGAGTCGCATAAGAGAATCTGCACTATTTGGAAATGAGCAGGCTGTAGCCAGAACCGTTCTTCGATGAAGACACTCCAAGCTTAGAAAACCTCTACCCCCTTTACCTCGAGGTAGGTATATTCGAGGTACGGAAAATCTAGGATGACGACTTCGATGGATTGTCATCATCTTGCGTGTGCTTCGGTCAAGTTGCTTCAACTCATCGACGTTCCATTTTACTGCGCCAAATGTGTAGAGTAGTATAGGAACGGCCAGCATATTGGTCGCCTGGATCTTATTCTTTCCAGATAATTCGGAAGCCCAAATTTTTCTGAGAATCTGGTGATACCTTTTTACACTGGCCGTTTTTAACACACGCACATTTTGGGCTTCCGCTTGCGGTATTCCAAGATATGTATATATTTCTCCATTGCCACGAGGAAGCAAAGAGTTTGAGGTCGTCCATGTATAAAAGGTGGTTGACCTTATATTCCCTTCTGTTCGGCAGACCATATAGGTATCCCTTATATGTGATATAGCTGGTAGTCACTTTTCTTTGGTCACATGTTAAGACAAATCTTTCGGCCACCAGAGCATAAGCTCTTTTATGCCTCACACTATTCTGGGATGCACCTCTAGGCACTCAACGAGCTTAGTAAGTAACTCATGGACCGTGTTATCGAATGCCTTACGGTAGTTAATCCGAGCCATGGACAGATTGCGTCGATACCTGATCGAGTTTTGGGTAACACACCGGATTTATTCACAGGTTCTCCCTGCAACCTGCCAGCCCTGTCTTGCATCCACGTTGTTCAACTATTGCACTCCATACCGGCTCGATAGATGTTAATATCGTCTCTTTGAGGATACCAGTGCATAGCTTGTAGCTGGTGTTTAAGCAAGCTGTGGGCCTGTAGTTCTGTGGACTTGACAAATCTCCGGTCTTAGGGATCAATACCGTGCGTTCTTCCACTAGCCACTGCGGGATGGGTTGTTCTCCGTTTAAGAAAGTAGCAAATATACGAGCTAAAGTTTAATGCGTAGAAGTGAACTTCTTCCACCAAAAGATGTTGATTTTACCTGGCCCAGGTGCTGGAAAGTTCTTAGTTCTAGCGATAACTTTCTTCACTTCTTCAGCAGCAATTAGTGGACACTCTTCCTCTGGAGCCTGCAACCTTTGCCTTTGGCAAAAATTACGAAAGAGTGATATATCTGAAGCCTCTTCATTTAGCTGATAAGTATCTCCATACACATTCTCCCAGAAGACTTGAATCTCTTCTCGGTTAGGCGGATTTTTAATGCACGTGACGGTTTATTGAACAGACGGGAACAACGCAGTTCAGATTCCAGAGATTAACATCTTCGGGGAGCAAATCGGGGAGAACATTATTAGCTTCAGATAATTTGTCCATCCCGAGAAAGTCTTTTTGGTGGATGGATCTCCTACTTCTCATGTTGGCATTATCGGATATCTATAAATCTGGTCTTGCTGGAACGGGTGGTGTGTTCGCTGGATGATATTGCTCTTCTTCTTGCCGATAAAGAGCTTCATATCCGTTTTTGCGCAAAAAGGATACCTGATCTCTTAAATACTGAGTCATTTTATGAGCATATTCCGGGTGCATATTGACAAAACGTTCATGTAACCTCTGCATGAATCCTCTTCGCGCCGGTGAGCTTCCTTGCCAACAGGTAAGGATGTCTCTCCTGAGTTGGTCCGACTACTTGAATCGATGTTCTCGCGTTTCTCCGGGGCCATTGCCTGGTCCTCGCCTCAGTTGTGCATTTTCTTGTCGAGTGCATTTTCTTGTCGAGTAGCTCTTGATGGAATTTTTCAACTTGTGCTTTCTTTACTTTGGCTTTCAGAAGTGAAGCATTTAGATGGAGTAAGTAGAGTAAGTAAGTGAATGAAACATTCAGAAATAAGTGTATCTTCATATTTTTGGTGTCACGGAATCCGAATATGGCGCCCGTTTACCCCCATCAGATCACCATTCGTATCTAGCCGAAAAAAATATTTAGAGAACACTAAAATAACCCATCGTATCCGAATTAAGTGTTTGCTATAGTCGATCAGGTCACCGTCCCTCCCTAAACTCAAAAAATAACTTGAAAATACTAAAGTAACCAATTTTGTTGCTGAAGCTTAAGACGTGGTGACTAAAATCTTTGGAAAAAAGTGTGATCACTAGTTTATACGATCGATGAACCTAAACCCGGTATCTTTTTTTTACCTCACTTTCTACCTTGTATTCCGGTAGTTTCTATCATTTATTTTTGAAAAGATACCATATAAGTACAGAGAAATATGAGGGTCTTTGTGCTGATTATGGTTTAATTCTACTAGTTAACCTACTGGTCAAACCTTTTCAATAAAATCCTGCTACCTCGACAGAGGCTGAAGAGGTTGACAGCTGCCCCGAAAGGGGATTAATGAGTAGCTCTTCAGGCTGTTTGAGGTATCGAAACCAGCGGAGGTGTAATCCCTACAGGAGGCGTTAGGATATGAGGATGAAGCCGTAGTGTGTCTGACGAGGAGTAACATTAGTTCGTCAGAGTCGGAAAGCCCTCATACTTAGGCCTGGGACAACTGTGGCAACTCAAAAATAAAAACACTAAAAAATGTACGGCTCTTTCGAAAAATCAAAGCTTCTTTACTCGAACTAATATTCGAGCTTCCACTTCCACACATTGTAGCGATTAGAACCCTGATATATTCAGCTATATTTGTAGTAAATACAAATACATATTTGTAGTGGATACACCCTTAGATACGTTCAAATAACTAGACTGAAGGAGGTTCTATCCACTAAGGAGCATGGCTGTAACTATTTACTCTTAGATTTTCAAATACTATGAGATGTGAATCAAAATCGACCTCCGAATCACTTTAAATATCGGTCATTTCTGATGCCAATTTATATCAACTATGATAAAATCGGCATGTAACATATAATAATTAACGAAACTTAGCTGACATATTAGTATCTTGTATTGCGACGACAACGGAAATAATGAACACTGCACTTCATAACCACCAGGCAATAGCCAAAATTGATGACAATGTAAAATTACACTACGCACACACGGAAAAAAAAAATGTCATTAAATTTTATAGAACTAGTCCTATAGTAGAGGATACGACGGGTAGTTTAATAAAAGTTAAAATCTTCTTGGTTTTACATTGCATTGAACTATTCTACGAAATGTGTTACAAAATGCTATGAAATGTAAAGAATGAGGTGACGTAATCTCTATTAGAAGGCAGGATGCGAAAAACGTAGAATAGTTCTAGAAAATCTAAAAACAGTTCTATAAAATGATGACCGATTTTTCGCCTAAAAAAATTAATCTTTATTATTATTATTATGATCATGCTTTAATATTTGTTCACATATTTAATTACATAATTATTTACTATTATGCAAACAATCACTTCATTAATAATCGCACTCTAATAAAATTCTTATTCGCTGTGGGTTCGAACCCCCTACCTACGCATTCGCAACTCCTAACAAAACCTCGCAGCTAACTTAACTCGGAGTATTAAACAAAAAATCTAAAATATAAGCTACAACTATGCAGGGTCGCGTGACAAATTTTGGTGCCCCGTTTCTTAACCATTTTTTTGCTTTTAAAATTTCAATAATCACTTAAAAATATTTATGTGAAAAAAAAAAAAAAAAAAAAAAAAAAAAAAAAAAAAAAAAAAAAAAACAAGATTAATAAGAAGTTAGATAGCTATATAGAAAAAGTTTATATAAGTTATATAAATTTAAATAAGTTATAATTCACTAATAAATTATTATTCACTAACCGGCGTTATCTGTAAAACACATTGGCCAGGGGGATGCAGAAAATGTCGCTGTATGCGCACAGTAGCGACTGCGCAACTAAATTTTATAGAACTGAGGTCTATAGATATCATATTGAATTAGTTCACAAACACTCGATACCTCGAATCGAATTTCTATGATATTTTTAAACATTTTTTCAAGAATTTTTCTATACATTTGACTGAATTGAGGTATTTAAACCTTATAATGATGTGATTACAAACTCTCAATACCTCAATTGTGATTTCTACGAAAGTCTTCAACATTTCCCAATGAATTTCACTATATATTTTATTGAACTTTTTTAAATCGGAGTT
>CAKNWW010194507.1:0-16489 GCA_932074435.1 Andricus kollari
TCGTTGTTACCACTCCGCCTCCTCCCTCAGCTGAAAGAGTGAGACGGAAGTTTTCCGTGCCGAGGGAGGAGGCAGAGTGGTGTAAACGAGACATGTGCTAAAATAGCTGGACTCCTCAAATTTCCCCTCGCTGCCGACCCCTGACATACAGGTACATTCATTATGTGCTCGCGGTTAACTACCCTGCTAGAAGTAAACGGTTTGAAACCTTATCCGTTTTAATGCGTCATCTATCCATAAGTATCCGTTTGAATACTCTTTTATACTCCATAATCCGTTTTTATTCGTTGGATATCCATTTATCCGTTTGAAAAATAATCTTATTTGTTGTAACTATCCATTTTAATGCTTCTGTATTCTTTTTTGTGTATTACTATCCATTTTTATACTTATACATTTCAATCCTTTATTTTTTATTCGCGACTCAATCCTTATCTACCAGTGAACTACTTAGATTTGATCTCGTCACCTATCCGGATTAAAAATTCATCCGTTTCAATCAATGCTTATCCTCCTTAATCCTTTCTCTAACAAATGTATTCTCTATCCGTTCTCTTCGATGAGTCTTTATCCGCAACTCTATCCGAGACCTACTTTTACATTCTTGATTATATATGACGGATAGGATACTCATCCGTACCATTCATTACCTATCCTCTTTAATCCGTTCTCTACTAAATAAATTGCCTATCCGTTCCAATCCACAATTTCCTATCCGTCACCCTATTCTTTTCTATCCGCGACCTACTTTGATATTCCTTGTTAGCTATCATGGATAGAATACTTATCTGGCCAATAATTACTTATCCTCTTTAATCCGTTCTCCACAAATTAAATTAGAAAAATTATGGATTGAAACGTATAGGCAATATATTTATATTTCCTATCAGTATTAATCCATAATTTTCTATCTGCCAATCTAACCTTGTCCATCCGAGACCTACTTAGACTTTCTTTGTTATGAAGTACGGATACGATACTTATCCATGCCAGTGAATACTTATCCTCATGAATCTTTTCTCCACAGAAAGAGTTGGTTATCCGTTCTAATCCCTGATGTCCTATCCGTCAGCTTATCCTTATCTATTCTTTTCTATCCGTGTACTACTTCGATTTTATCTCGTCACCTACCACGGATTGAAAAGGCATCCGTGGCAATCAATGCTTATCCTCTTCAATCGTTCTATCCGTCACCTAATCCTTTTATATCCGCGAACTACTTTGATTTTTATCAGTACGTGATACGGATAGAATATTAATCAGTGCCACTCATTACTTATCCTTCTTCAATCCTTTCAGCAAAAAACTTATTGACTATTTGTTATAATTCGTGATTTTCTATCTGTCAACGAATCCTTGTATATCCACGTGCTACGTCGCCTTTTTCATTATGTAATACAGATAGAAATGTTATCTTTACCAATCATTATCGCCCCTCTACAATATTCTTCGTATAGAATATTTGTCTAATACTCAAGTGAAAAAATATGTTTTTTTATATCACATCGATTATTTATTGAAAGTGCCATGAAGTTTGAAAGAGTTCGTTTTTTACTATCTTCTCTTTCTACCTAGCCCTAAGCCCTGGTAAAATTAGTTTAGACCCAGAAAGGAGAAGCTGAATAGAATCGATTCAAATCACTTTACAACGATGATTCCCAGTGGTTGTAACACGTTCATCCTGACCACTATTCAGAAGAGGCAATATCACGTACGAATAATCCCACGCATGAATAATCCTGGTAAATCACTATTTTACAATCTAGAGAGCATTATAATGCTACGTTTGTACAATTTTCATCGTATTGCGAAAATTTTAAATCTAAAATGTTTCCATCATACTTATTATAATAATGATAATACTGCTTTCGCAGGCTTAACCATTTTCGTCGTTGCATCACGTCCCGAAAATCTAAGATACTTTTACGGCAGCTCGTAAAGCGTGAACCGTTTCGAATCCTGAAAAAGAGGTGCTCAGTCTCTTGAGCCTGTTTCAGCGTACCTGGTCAAAAACAAGAGAATTAAACAAAGACTGGAGCCTGTGATGGCGTTCCCAGGATAATAAGAGTAAAAAGAATTCTGGAGCCTGATTCAGCGTACCCGGACAAAACAAATCATGCAGATAAGGAAGATATCTAGGGCCTAGTATAGCGTACCCAGAGAATAAAATCTGAAAGAAAGAATCTGGAGCCTGTGTCAGCGTACCCAGGATTAATACAAAAACGGAGAAAATAAGATTCAAAAACCGATACAATCATTGAGCCTGTGTGGCGTACCCAAGGGATCAGAGCAAGGTCCATAATAAAACATCCATCATCGTTTAAGCAGTACTCCTTAAACGATTGTGGATGCGCTTGAAGTCGCCTTCAGCGCACGTTGTCGATAAGTATTATATTTTTTTAAAGTTTTTATTGTTGCAAGAAAAACTACTGCAATTACTCCGTGACCTTTTAACCCAAAATTTCACGTAGAATCCGAATCTCAACAAGTTAAATGTTCATATTCCCTTTTTAATGAGTTTTTCTTGCATGATACGGAGAGGATACGATGTGGATACTATAGCGATACGCTGTAGCGTATCCGTTCCGTTCATTCGGTCCGCTCGGGATACAGGAGCCTGGAAGACATACCCTGAGAAAGCCAAAGAAATTCCGGCGCCAGTTACAGTGCACCCGGATCAAAAACTACGGACCTTTATCCTTCCCGAGCATAAGCTTTGCAGCTACTCGGATGGATGCGGTTTCCCGTAGTCGACTCCAGAGTCCCGCTTTGCATCTCGCCTCTCTTCTTATACGCTCTCCGGTTGAGGTAGGTCGCGGGAGAACGGATTCTACGCTTCCTGGCGTCGCTACTCGGAACTATTTTCGCCTGTCTGATGGCTGCCGCTGTATCGGGTTTTTCCTGCGAGTTCGAGTAGCCTACTCTCAGGCGTCGACTAGAGTGACCGTGTCAAGTTTACAATGTACGTTTACTGCTATCAAGACTATTTCAAGAGAGAATGCAGAAAGAGTCATTTCACTTATATCTATAATATAGTAAATAAAGTGTTAATAGTAATTTTATTTAAAAATGAAGAAATATTAAAGGAAGAATATACAGAATTTATTCAAAAATCACAACGTTACGATTTGCATCGTTTCCATATGTCCATTTCTACAGTATCTCGAAATTATTATACTTTTATTTTGTTCTTACATTCAATTGAACACTTCAAATACTGCAATATTACCGTGCGATTAAAAACAAGTACTCATATTTTATCTTCAGTTCTTACCGTTAATTTTAACTATCCAAATATATTTAAGCAAAATGCTTATTCACATACATCATGGAAATTACATGATAAAACCGTGTTCTGAACAAAAATCTGTATTAATCAAGAAATAATTCATGTTTTTTAGTATTCTTTAGATTGAAAACAATTATTATAAACGAGTAAAAATAATAAATAGTTTGCATTCAATTGTCTTGGCATATACTTATTACAGCATGCATGATACAAATAAATTCATATTCAGACAAAAATAATTAGCAAAATCTTATAAGCGACTGAGAAATATAATATTGTTGATAATTCAACGTGAAAGATATTATCTACATAACATAATTCTTTCATATACTATGAATAGTATCATGTAACTACGTAAACATGTACATTTACAAAGCAAAAAGATATATCTACTTTTGATACTTCTCGAGTAAAATGAAAAAAAAGAAAGAATTTTGAGCCTATTATTCCAACTAACACCCGTAAGTATTAAGAATTTATATTCACATGTAACTAGTATAGACCGATAATGTAATTCATCTTCATTCGTTCCAATCTATATTTTAAATATATAATCTCATCCTCAACGTTGGTAAATTATAAAGTTTTACTTAGTTGCGAACCTGATAAGATTTTTTGATAGAATTTTTGTATTCAAACTGATGCGCGAGGATAGAATATTATTAGTTCAATACAGATTCAAAAAGATAGACGCGGATAGAGTATTACTAGTTGAAGATTGATTTACACGGATAGATATGTATAGCATATTTTAACTTGAAGATGGATTTGGACGGATGGATATGGATAGATTATTTGTAGTTGAAGATGGATTAAAACGGATACACAAGGATAGAATATTTTTCGTTGAAGACGGATTAAAACGGATAAATAGTATACCATCTCACAGATAGATAAAGATAAAAAAGTTCGGACTGAAACGGATAGGGGCGGATTAAATTCCACTTCACGTATTGGAAATTATTCAAACCGATTAAGATTAAAAAATCTAACAGGAAAGAACATGATTGAAAAGGATGCAAAGTTCTCACTCAAACGAATAAAAAATTTCTATCAGTTTGAATCCGCTAATTCCTATCCGTTTTCATCTGTTTACTTCCAGCAGGGCAAGGTATCTATAACGCCATCTTGACAGGCAAAAAGAAATCCCTTAGTCTCCGATCTCAATCCAGTAGACATGAGAAACATGTTGGACAGACCCATCGAGAGCTCTTCTCTATGTATGATGCCGTAGAATTTACCATGGAGGGGCTCGTCAGCATGTTCTCTTACTAGAAGCGTATTTTCTGCTTCCTGTACACGAATTTTGAGCACAAAAGGTGTTAGTAATGCTAGGCCATGTGTAGTTTCGCTGGAATCAAATGGGAGGCCAAGTTGCTCTGTGGCTCTACCTGCAGCACGGTATAGAAACGCCGCAGCATTGACGACTTCATGTTGATGTATCATCATCTTGCGTGTGCTTCGGTCAAGTTGCTACAACTCATTGACGTTCTATTTTACTGTACCAAACGTGTAGAACAATATAGGAACGGCCAGCATATTGGTCGCCTGGATCTTGTTCTTTCCAGATAATTCGGATGTCTTAATTTTTCTGAGAATTTTGCGATACCTTTTTTCAATGGCCATTTTTAACACACGTACGCTTTGAATTTCCGATTGCGGTATTCCAAGAATTGTATATGTTTCTCCATTACCAAGATGTTGAATGGTGTTTCCGCCTACGAGTTGAACATCCTGATCGTCACGCGATGACGCAGTTTCTAGTCTTCCTTGGTGTAGGTGGACGCAGGCATACTTTTCCAGTCCGAAGCCCATGCCAATCGCTTTAGAGTACTTATTTGCCGCCTCCACAAGGATGTTAAGGTCCTCTTTCCAGGGAGAAAAAAGTTGAAGGTCGTCCATGTATAAAAGATGGTTGACATTATATTCTCTTTTGTTCGGTGGGCCAGATATGTATCCAGAGCTTTTGCCTCGGAGCACAATAGATAGAGGCAAGAGGGAGATGCAGAAAAGTATCGGACTTAGAGAGTCTCCTCGGAAGACCCCCCTCTTATATGTGATATAGCTGGTAGTCACTTGTCTTTTGTCAGATGTCATGCCAAATCTCGTCCGCCACAAGAGCATAAGCTCTTTTATGCATCCCACTATTTTTGGATGCACCTCCAGGCACTTAAGGAGCTTAATAAGTAGGTCATGGTTCGTGTTATCGAGTGCCTTCGACACCTGATCGAGTCCTGGGTAATACACTTGTCTATTAACAGGTTCTCTCTGCAACCTGCCAGCCTTTTCTTGCATCCACGTTGTTCAACTATTGCACTCCATACCGGCTCAATATATGTTAATATGCTCTCTTTGAGGATGCCAGTGAATAGCTTGTAGTTGGTGTTTAAACAAGCTATGAGCTTGCAGTTCTTTGGACTTGACAAATCTCCGGTCTTAGGGATAAATACCGTGTGTCCTTCCACTAGCCAATGCGGGATGGGTTGTTCTCCGTTTAAGAAAGTATTAAGTATACGAGGTAGATTTTGGGTCGTAGAAGTGAACTTCTTCCACGAAAAGTTGTGGATTTTATCTGGCCCTGGCGCTGAAGATTTCTTAATTCTATCGATAACTTTCTTCACTTCTTCAGCCGTAATTAGTGAACACTCTTCCTCTGGACCTTGTAACCTTTGCCCTTGGTAAAAGTTACGAAAGAGTGATATATCGGAAGCGTCTTCATTTAGCTGACAAATATCTCTATATACTTGCTCGAAGAAGACTTGAATCTCTTTTCGACTAGGCGGATTTTTAACAGCACGTGACGTTTTATTGAACAGACGGGAAGGATGTGTAGAAAAGGTGGAATTTTCTTGAATCCACTTTACTCTCCGTTCAAGGCGCTGTTTTGCTGTTGAAAGAGATCTTATTCTTTGCGTCCAGTGCTGCTTGATGGTCAACAGTTTACACATGTTCAGCGTGTGATTTGCTTTCCTTTAGTTTCGAGCAAGTGCCCTAACTTTTAGAGTGAATTTTTTATTTGATGTTGTGTATCTAATCACGCACTGAGCACTGACTATTTGATGCATGCCGCCTCGCCGTTTCAATTTTAAACTGAAGCCGTGCAATACGCTCGCGATTCTTACTCAGGCGTACTGACGTATCGTTACTTCTATTGTCGCCAAACAGGGAGACCGCCTTCTCGTTAACTACACAGTTCAGATTCCAGAGGTTAACATCTTTGGGGAGCAAATCGGGGAGAGCAGTATTAGCTGAGATAATTTGTCCATCCTGAGAAAGACTTTTTGGTGGATAGTTCTCCTACTTCTCACATTGGCATTATCGGCTATCTGCAAAGGTGGTCTTGCTGGAACGAGTGGTATGTTCGCTGTAGGATGTTGCTCTTCTTCTTGCCGATAAAGAGCTTCATATTCGTTTTTGCGCAAAAAGGATACCTGATCTCTGATTACTATTATTTATTATTTACTTCATTCTTATTTACAGTCGGACTTCTATTTGAGCTAGGTTTTGTTTCTGACCTTCGGTTCCAATTGAAGCGCCCCGAACATACACATCAGAGTCGTATGAACCATTTCTGTTGGATTTCCCTGCATATAAAACATATTTTTTACATTTTTTGCTTTTTTTCTAATACGGAGACAAGGGTTTCATCTCGTTTAAAATGAGAGCTTCTCTTGAATGATCGGTCCGGATACCATTTTGCGTAGCGCATTATGCATGACGCATTATGCTGTTTCATAACCAGATATACGAATTAGTTATTGAACAGAAAATTACTCATTTTGATCAATATTATGTTAACTGTCCACGAAAAATACAGTTTTCGCAATTCTTACGTCAACACTTGACAGTTTCAGTTTACAAAACGTTATAGTGGGACTCCGATGCCTGCAGACGATTTTAACCTCTCTTTCTACCATATGAGATAGACAATGAGGTGCGATCGAATACGATCGCACGAAATGATCCGATCGGTCCGATTGGCTTGAAGCATCGGAGCCCCACTGCCGGTCGACGCGAGCCCGCTTGCGTGCTTATTCGCTATGCAAACATGTGTGCTTCCCGCTTTAGAGTGAACTGACGCAAAGTTAGGCAACGTGACACAGTTATCCACTTAGGCCGTTAACGTATAGCACTTTATCGCTACGCTTCTGTTTTTCACGCTTGACTGACCACGGATGACTTCCCCTTTCGGCCCCGTGGCTCCGCTCATTGGAAACTACAGCGCAGCGTCAATTCTCGGAAGGCGGAAATCGAGTTGCCTGAAATTGAAGTTCGACTCTATTACTATTTTTTTAAATTTGTTCTCGGGTGAATCTGGTTTTTCATCATCAGCCACGAACTAATTCAAGTGCCTAATGAGATGAGGATGTTATAAATTAGTTTAATACGATGTTTGACATTTTTTGCGATGATGTAGTAGGTACAAAATTAGGAGCATGGTGTTGTTTGGAGTTCGTCTTTTATTGCTGTTATCCTTACACAGCAGCCGTAAGCGTTGAAAGTGACAAAGTCGCCCCTAGATGCTTTCTTAGAACTACCATCTACCACTCCATGGGTTTTTAGCTGCATGCTTCCTGATCGTCTAGGAAGTTTCTTCCGTGCACATTGCCTATAGCCGAAATCACAATAGGATGAATAGATGCATGTTTCACACTCCTCCATAATGCCTTTACTTCATGCCTTAGCTCGCTATACTTATGGATCTTGTTTGTATAGGTTGCCTGCAAATTCCGCTTAAGTGGAGAAGCAATATTGATTATTTAGACTCTTGAAACTTTTTTCTCCTGCATCACGATGTCGGGTCGATTGGCTCGAATATAATGATCCGTCTGGATAGTAGCGTGCTAATAAAAAATGTAATCTTCGTTTTATAAAACGGGCACTAGAATGTATCTATAGAACGGCATCCATTCTGTTAATAGTCCCAGGCTTATGACAATTTTTTGATGTATAATGTCCACCACATCATTATGTCTGTCCGTATAATCTCTCTGGGACATTACGCGAAAACAATTAATAATGGGCTGGATGAATTTTTTGGTATTTTCACATAATCGGCACTTGTCAAAGGCTGTCAAAAAGAAATCATCTCCATGGCTATCACTTGTTATGAATACATCAATTGGACGAAAATGATTTTCCAAGACGTCTACCATTTTGTGATTGGTTGCTGGGCTGGCATGCCAATGATCCAGATTTTGTAAAAATCATTATTTTTCCTGATGGATGCACCTTTACAAGAGATGGTGTATTCAATTCGCGCAACTGGCACCATTATGCATTTGGAAATCCTCATGTCACACTTCCAATCAGAAGTAGCCAGAACGGATTCAGTATAATTTTTGGTGCGGCATACACGGAGAACATGTGGTAAGCTTTCCTTTTCTGAATACATCCAATTTAAAGCTTATCCTTCATCTCTCAAATACATTATTGTGAGTAATTTAATTGACACAAGATTGGTACGTTTTAAATTTTGAGTCATTTGAATGGAGTAATGTACGCCGAATTTCTGGAGAATGAATTGCCTCCACTTCTCGAAGATGTACCTTTAAATATGCAACAGAGGCTCATTTTCCAACAAGATGGAGATCCTGAACACAATTCGCTCGTTGCAAGAAGAGTTCCCAATGATATGTTTCCTAATTCCTGGATCAGAACACACGGTCCTCTCGTTCAATGGTCAGCAAAATCAGCCGATCTCACTGCTTGTGAATTTTTTTTATGGGGCTTTAAAAATGTAAAAGTATACCAGGCACATATGTATACCAGGGAGGAAATCCTTAATAGGTTGGGAGAAGCATTCGCCTTAATTACCCCCGAGAAGCTTCGGAAATTGGCAACAAATATTGTGCGGCGTACGGAAATTTTTGTAGAAAACGAAGGTCAGCATTTTGAACAATATCTCAAATTAGAGATTTTTTAGTTTTACGTTTTTCTAAAAATAAATTTAGTTTAACTTATCAAAACTCTTTCAATATTTTTAGAATTTCTTATCTCATACCTTAAAATACCTCTTAACGATTCAAATTTTAGGCTTAGAGACATTAATATGACTAGTATACTGAAAAACATTCCTCAATTAATAAATAAAAGAAAAAAGTAAATAAAAAAATTACAGTACCGCAGGTAATATACATCAAGCTGCTAAAGTTCAGTATTTTCTGAAAAAACAACATTTTTTATCAGGTCTTCGGTTGATGAGTACTAAATACACTGTTAAAAAATAATCGAAATTTTAATACAAATTTTTTAAATTAAGAAAAAATTATGGCGATTTGTTCTGAAAAATCTATACTGTATTAAGGCTATTGGCCTGGGGAAGTAAGGTTTTATAGGCCGATTTTTTTTCTAAGATACATTGCAGTTTTCCTGAGGGTGCTTAAGAAACGGTAGTGGGAATGGTGAATTATCAACAAAAGCAACTTCGACAAGTGATCCTATCTGAGCGCATGGACATTTTTTAATTAAAAAAAAATAGACTAGAGTGTTCATAAAAATTGTACCTTTGGCGTTGTCTCTCTTCATCGAAAAACTACCCAAAAACCTTTAAAATCATAATTTCCAATGATGCGACCATAATTAATGCATTATTTCCTGAAAATCACGAGAAGGATCAATAATTGCTAGCTTCGGTGACATTTACTGATTTTAAAAGAATGGATAAGAGTTCATCGTCAAAATCGAACCTCATAAAAAAAATCTCTTAAAACATACCGACATGTCAATCATGCGACTGTAAGTGATACAATATTTCCTGAAAGCGAGGAGAAGTTTAAATATTTCGCATCTCTGCTGTCTTTTGCTCTCGTTTAAAAAATACACAAGATTTTGTTGTCAACATAAGAGCCTCTTTGTTATGTCCCTCGAACAAAATCTACCCAAAAAACTTTAGAAACATCAATTCCAAGAATGCAAATAAGGTTCTACGGTGACGACAGTTATTTATTTTTTTAATTCAAAAAATGTAGCTTTCCTTTCAGGGAAGATAATAGCCAAGGGACCACTGTGTCGACAAACTCTTTTCTTTCTTTTTTTAAATCAGCAAAAGCTTACGTGCCCAGATTGGATCACTTACCGGAGTTTATTTTTGCTCATCATTCACCATTCCCGGTCCCGTGGGGGGTCAATTAAAGGACATTGGGATAAGTTTAAGGAAACTTACAAACACGGCATTTGTTCCGGAAATCATTTTATTTATTCGTGAAAGCTCGACAAAAGTCGGGTTTTTTAACCTTAATGTCAATGCTATTGACCTTAATGTCAATGCCCCACAATCCGCCCCCAAAGGGTACCATGTCTGAATGCGATTGGAAGGTTTTTTCGAATATTTTTGCATTTTCTTCTTATGACAATTGAAAAATTCCAAACAAATCATACTAATTTTGCCAACAGGTTTTTTAATTGAGTCAATGCAAGAAGGGATAAATGGCCAAGACCCTCGAGAAACAACTTCGCATGTTCTGAATATCTTCTACCAATTTTCTTTGCTAGATTTTTTTCAGGCAATGCAATTGCGAGAGTCAATTTTAGCGCCGAGGTATCATCTATTTTTCAAAAAGACCTGCAGGTCAGGAAATGTATTACTTTTGATAAAAGCTTATAGTAGGGGAGCTGGTGAATAATCCACGGGGAGCAGGTCAGGTTCCGGGACAGAGCCAGTCAGCACGCCTGCTAACGTGTAAGAAAAAAAAATTTGAACAATTCGATTACAACTGACATTTTTCGTATAAATAATATTGGCAGTGTCATTTTCAAAACCGACTGTCAGACCCCCCCCCCCCCCCCGTACCGGGACAGAGCCAATCAGCTTGGCGACCTGACTGGATTTCAAATGTAATAAAGTTTTTTTACGACACCACTATTTTCGACACAATCAGCAGAATGCTGACTGGCCCTAACCCGGAACTGGGTGCTCTGACGGATGGTTTGTAAAATGTGATTACAAATACCATTGACACAAAAATAATTAAGATTTAATAAAGTTCTTTCACGATACCACTATTTTCGACATGTTCAGCGGGGTGCTGACTGGCCATGTCCCGGAACTGGGCGGTCTCACGGTCGGTTTGGAAAATTTCATTGCATCTACTATTTACACACAAAAATTCAGATGTAATAAAGTTCTTTTACGACATCACTATTTTTGACATGTTCCGCGGGGTGCTGACTGGCCCTGTCCCGCAACTGGGCGGTTTGACGGTCGGTTTTCAAATTGTCGTTACAATACTATTTACACAAAAGAATTCAGATGTGATACGTTTCTTTTACGACACCACTATTTTTGATATGTTAGCAAGGGTGCTGACTGGCCCTCTCCCGGAACTGGGCGGTTTGACCGTCAGTTTTAAAGATATCATTGCAAATACTATTTATATAATAAATTTCAGTTGTAATAAAATTGTTAACATTTTTTAGTTTTCTGACACGTTAGCAGGGGTGCTGACTGCTCTTGCCGCGGAACCTGACCTGCTCCCTGTGGAATCTTAAGGTACACCTCAAATGCAATCAAATATAAAAAAAACTAGGAGTAATAAAAGTATTTGAGAGTTTATTCACCAGGTCCCGGACTATTACAGTTGCAAAGGAATAATATCCTATTTCCATCCACCTGCTCTGAATATCGTTTACCAATGTTCTTTAGTACAACTTTAATCAGGGAATACAATCCCGAGGGTCGCATTTTAATACACAGATTTGATCTACTTTTTCAAAGAGACCAAAATGTTCCCCATGTTACAGGCTGTGGAAAATGTTTAGAGATTGAATAAAATAACGTGCTACTTACAAAATCGCTTTATATACGGGTGCTTATTTGCAGCTCAAGTAAAAAAAGACAAACAAAATATTTGGATTACAATTACGCGTAAAACTTCGCGATATTAACCTAATTTATGAACAAAAGGGTGCAAGACATTATCATTATGTGTATTGAATGAACAACTACAACAAAATTCTTGAAATAATGATGTAATTTCTATTCTACAACTTGCATGTTCATTTTCAATGATTAGTGCAATTTTCACTTAGGTTTTAATAACTTGTTCATTCTTCACAAAAAAAATATTAAATAATTATCATTAACTATTTTAATGTCATTTTTTTATGAACCAATATCCTTGCTTCGTATTTGAATTGGGGAAATCACTGAAAAAGTGAGGGTGTTATGTTTTGAGAACTTCACCTTGCTTCGAAATTGTTTGTCTCTGGTAAATATTAGAATTACTGACTTGAAGTACATCACGTTGTAGAGTTCGCACAAGGTGCTGAGATATACGCGGGAATAGCGAGCTCCCGTTGGGAGCTCTCAATAGTTTCATAACTATTGGTCGTACAACATATTGTCACAGTAGTTTTTTGTTCAGTCTTGTACAAGGTATATGATGAGTTCAGGATCACTCTGTATACTCGATGAGCTTAATGCGTTGTAAAAAATATTGCTGGAAGTGACCTTTTCTTAAATTTGGTTAAGGTAGGGTTAAGTAACACGGTTGATTTCTCTTCACCTATCATGATTTTATTACTTTAATTTAATATTTTAGTACGTTCGATTGGCTGGAAACATGAAACTCGCCATTCCGCCTATAAAATGCGCCTCTGAATTTGTTACCAGCGCGAACAATAGAGGGCTTTAGAGTTGAGTATTTGTATGTTTATCGTACTGGAATGGGAGAAGAAATCTTTTTGGGCGGTTTAGGAGTTCAAGTTTCTACGACGAGTTGCTGGAGGAGTTCTGAAGATCTAATTTATTTGAAACTTCTAAAAACGACAGGTTTTTTTTTTACTTAATACGATGGAAAATATTTTTTTAAATGAATTTTATAATCGATTATGGTATCTTCTAACAAGCAGGGTTTCTTCAAACTGTAATATCTGTACATATTCCATATTCACTATTGAAATATCGTATTTAAAACTGCATCATGTTTCAACAAAATGTATCGTATGCCAATAATGGCAGAACATTTTTTATGAATGCCATCACATTTTCACAATGTGAAACTGTACCAGGGGACACGTGAAGGAGCTACGAATTGACTAGTATCCCGAGTAGAAATTCTTCGACTTGGTTTCGACTTGAATTGCCCCCAATAAAGACATGCTTAAGTCGAAAAGTTCGACTCCAGCATGTCTTCTTATTGAGACGGAGCCAGACTTTAATTTATGTCTTGGAGACAAGTTTCTATGTCTTGAAGACATATATTTATATCTTGAGTCAAATTTTTATGATTTCAAGACGAGCGGTTTATAACTTTGAGTATATCCCTGCCCTGACAAAAAGGGTCTGACTGTCATACAAGCTAATATTTGTTAATAATTAAGCAATTTTGTATATTTTCACACAATATATACATATTGAATCAATTCATTTGTAGGTTTTCATTTGTATTATACTTGTTTGACGACGATAGCAACATTTTTTTATTTTTTTCACGTATTTATAACGGCTCAGGAGATCCTTATAGAAAATCACAATTTTAATTTTTTTAAAGAACATTTTTCAAGGTTATACTCGTTCAGACACACAGATTCTCAATTTTTACATTAAAAATAGCTCATTTGATAATTACAAATTTGTCATTCATTAATTTTAATCCTTCGCATCTGTTAACAGAGTCATTTCTGAAGTCAAAAAGGTTCGTCTTAAGACAAGTTTCGCCGACTTTTAATCACTATGCTAAAACCATAAAAGTAAGACAAAATGTTATGTCTTGTCTCAGTTTTTAAACGCAGCCAGACATCGATGTCTTGGAGACGAACTCAAGACATCGCCAAGTCGAACTCAATTCGAAGCATTTTTACTCGGGATATCACAAAAATGGCATGTCCAGCTATACATTTGTGAACTGTCATATATTGGGACGGAAATAATAGTTCACCATACGTAGTATGAGCTATTTTTAAGTTTTCAATAGATCTAAGAACATTTATTAAACTTTTCGTAAAATCATATGTTTTTGAAAATCGCCCATATAAATGTTCATCTTCATGTTCATTTTGTAAATATATTTAAGTCATTTAAACTCCTATTTTCCTTAGGTATGGCGGAATTATACCACCAATTGCACAAGATTTGCATATTAAAAATATTACCGAATTGTGTGAGTGTGCTCTGAAGTCTGCAAACATAAAGTTACATAATGTTGATGCTGTTGCCGCCACAGTTAAACCGGGATTACCCTTATCATTATCTGTAGGACGAAATTTCGGAGTGAGGCTTTCGTTGATTGGAAATAAACCTTTTATACCAATACATCACATGGAGGCTCATGCATTAGTCGTCCGAATGACTCAACAGGTAAAAGTTATAAATGAATAATATGCTTATAAATAAAATGTTGCTTTAGCTTAAAGTCTAGTTTTCAAGAATAAACTTCAACTCATGATAATTTAAGGTGAAAATTAATTTTATTGTTTGAGCAAATAATATATATTGTAACCTATTTTTGAGTTTTCAAATGTATTTTGAATTTTTGAAATTCATACTTTTAAATTTTGCGAAATTGAATTTCATATAAAAACATGTACTTCTCAAAATAAAATTCAGAATTTGTTATGATAAGTGTCCATTGGCTAACTTCGTTCAGAGCGAAAAAGTTATAGTTGAAGAAAGGTGGCGACGTCCGTCCTAATGCCCACATAACACGCAATGTTACAGAAATATTGCTGGAATATTTAATTGAAACATTTGCAAAGTGTCTGCGAAACATTGTCAAAATATTGTCTCGAAATTTTTAGTAATATTGCTGTGCAACATTGCCGAAACATTGTTTCGAAAATTTCTGATAAATTTCAGCGAAACATTGCCTTCGTCATCATTAAAAGTTTCTATAGAACTTTACTAACATGTTTATAACGAATAGCAAAAAAAATAAAGGATACAGTGTTGAAAAATCGGAGTTATTGGACAACTAAAAAACTAATTTAAAGAAATCGCTGGAGTCTAGTCAACTCCATTCTGACCCTATATTTAATCAACAATTCCGCCTGCGATTCCTGCATTTCTTCGCCCTGTAGTTCTGTTTTCTTATCCCTACAAAAGAATACCGTTAATTGCTTTAGATGCATTAGAAGAAAATTTAAAACTTGTACTGGTATATCAGTTTTTATCAGATATTCAAATATTTCTCCACGTCAGAGCATGCCACTTCAAATACGTCTGAACAAAAATTGAAGTGCATCAAGTTCCCCGTAAAATTGAAAAAAGAATAACTTTTTATCTCATATAGTTTAGTAGATACAGCTTTTGGCATTCAGATATTTCTGAAATATTTAAAAAAATAAAATTTAGTGTTAGTTCTTGTGAAACTGCATATTTTTTCTGTGCACTGTAGACAAACACAGTCACACTATTAGTTAAAGCAGACTTGATAAAAAGGAAATATAAACAAAAAATTGTATATCTCTCACACGTCCAAAGTGCTATAACTTCGGACATATAAGAGATATAACATTTGATTTCTTTAGATTTCCTTTTTATTAGGTCTGATTTAACTAATATTCCGAACATTCTTGTCCACATTGCACAGGAAATAGCATGCTATTTAACAAATACTTAAACCAATTTTTTTTTCAGAAAAATATAAATTTCGTGGGCTCCAAAACATTATTACATAAAAATAATTTTTCAGTTTTAAGGTGAATTAAATGCCCTTTATGTTTGGTTGAGACAAATTTAAAGTAGCCTGCTCTGAAGTAAAGAAATGTTTTAAATGCTGAGAACTGAAATTTTTCACTCTTTTTCCAAAAATGTAATGTATCTCGGATGTCCAACGATATTTAGCGTTTGTATGCTTGTATCCTATAGCAAATTACAGAAATAAATTTAAAAACCACCGCTTTGGGGTTATTTTTAGAAAAATATAGATAATAACCTGAAAATTAAATATATAAATTGAGTTAATTCAATAATCCTTCCAGCGATTTGTTCGTTTTGGTCTGAAAACTATCTTGAGGCATTACTGAACTGATTTCAGAAGAAACAAGAGAGGTGCAAGTCTCCTTGGGTTAAACTCAAACCAGGCCCACCGTGAAAGATGAGACAGATTTCGATGCTCAACCAAATTTTAGGATAATTTCAAAAGCTTCTATCATTGTTGAAATAGCCGGAGTTGTTGCACAACTATAGGGTCAGAATGGAGTTGACTCAACTCCAGTGGAGTTAAATCAACTTCATATATTGTTGTCCAACAACTCCGC
>CAKNWW010194523.1:0-13327 GCA_932074435.1 Andricus kollari
TATGAGATTTTCCAAAAAACTTCATTCAACATTGCTGAACAAATCACTCACTGGAAGTTTTTCGAAAGTCGAAGTTACGTAGATACTTCTTACCGACGAAACTAAGAAAACACAATTATCGATTGACCTCACTGTGCAATTAAACATTAATTAACAATAAGCGATTGTTGACCTTTTTAAGATTTCCTAGGCATCGCTAGAGTATTTTGAATATTTTCTGCAAATATGAACTCATTTCAATAATATTTGACCGAGTTAGAACGATTTAAGTTTTAAAACTTAATTAAATCAGGGAGCAACTTTTTTGCATTATTTCGTTTTTATTATTAAAAATAAACGTTTACCAACAAAAAGTCTAATAGGAAAAAGTTTCATATCCCTATTCTGTACAATTTTACATTTTCAAAAAATTGATTTTTTGATTTAAAAAATTTTATTTCTCTGAGACGATCGGACAATACATTTACGCGTTTTCGAGCGTCGGGCTGGTTCTTGCATCCGGCGGCTCAATTGTCCGCGACTGCTTATTAATTGTTCTAACCATATTCAGCAGAAACTCTTGGTACTGGGACCCTTTATCCGCAGCCCGAGGCCGCATTCCGTGGTTTTGTCATAGGCCCTTCAGTTCTGTTGACCTACGACAAAGCCACCGAACGCGTCCTCGGGTTGCGGATAGCCTTATCCTTGCATGCGGGGCTCTGCAAGGCTGGACGAACACTTTTCCCTACCTGTTCATGGGAACAACAATGATAACACCAAACATAGTTGTAGTAAGTGCGGTTCAACACAATCGAAGGCGCAGGGCTCCCGACAATGGATTGGACAACAATGACAACTATCCTAGAGTTGAGTACGACAGTTCGGGCGCGAACTGCGGATCTGCCATCACACGCTCAACAAGTCAAAGTTACTGACCATCAGGCAGAATATTGTTGACAGAATACGAGTACTATCTAACGCTAGGAGAAGTCTGGAGCGGAGAGAGAGATTGGTCAGAAAAAATCAACAGTTTTTGTCTGACCCATCTCGACTCTTCGAGGACCCTCCAGTTACTGTCGTAAACCCGTCCAAACCAGAGGTGGTAGAGGCTTTTTGGAGAGAAGTCTACGAAGTCCAGCATTCACTGAAAGAAAACTCAAAAAATCTAAACAGCTTTAAGGAGCTTCATAACACCTGCAGAGGAATGCCCACCTATTACTACCGAGGAGCTGAAAAAAGTTTTAAGAGACATGAAGAACTATTCCGCTCCAGAAATAGATGGTATCAAGACCTTCTGGCGGAAGAAGTTTCCTTTAACCCACCAGGATCTGGCCTAAATTTTCACCTCATATCTAAAGTCGGAAGGTCCTATTCCGGAGTAGTTGGTGGGAAGGCGCACAGTGCTCCTGCCGTAGACGGGCAACTTAGTCGACCCTAAGAATGACAGGCCAATAACTTGTCTGAACACACTGTATAAGATCGTCAGGGCTATCTTAAACGATAGGATTGTTCGTTCAATTTGACCTGTGTGGCGAGAGATGTACGAACAACGCGGCTCAAAAAAAGGCGTAGCAGGATGTCGGGAGAACCCGCTCATCGATAGATATGTCCGTAAAGACGCAGCAATCTATCAGCGTTACCTATCGTTGGCCTGGATTGACTACCGGAAAGCTTTTGATTCAACCTCCCATAGACTTATCATCTGTCTGTTGGAAAGCTTAAAGGTTCATCCACACATCGTGAGGTGCATAGAGAGATTAATGCCGCTTTGGAAAACCAGATTTACTATCTCGTCTGGAAAACATCGTGCGATCACGAACAGTATCACCTTTCAGAGAGGTGTGTTTCAGGGCGATACTATGAGCCCTCTCCTCTTTTGACTCACATTATTGCCACTATCTCTCGCATTTCGCCATTCCGAAGGGTACCTCTGCGGCAAACCTGGAAATCGAAAGCATGAGGTCACTCATGTATTTTACATAAATGATCTTAAGATCTATGCTAAAAATAAAGAGAAACTACATCTAGCTGTAGACATTGTCAAATAGCACACTCAAGAGATTGGAATAGAGTTCGGGTTAGAAAAATGCGCCAAGGTTTATTTGAAGAAAGGAAAACTTAATGGCATTCCGGAAGACCCTGAGCTCTTCGACAGAAGCGCTTTACGACACCTTGGCGCTAGTGAGACCTATACATACATGGGCGTGCCACAGAGCCGAATTCAGGACGTGACATCTATAAAGAATACTCTCCGATGCACATACAAAAGTCTCATACCGCGACTTTACATCTCACGCCGTCAAGGTGGTCGCGGAATACTAAATCTTGAATGTCTTAACAACAGGATTATTTTGGGTACAGCACATATAGTCGCAAATTAACAAGACCCTCATCTTAAAATGGTCAGGAAACACGAAGAAGTGGGCAAAGGGGCGTTTCCGTACAAAGCAGCGGAGGAGGCTGCTGAAACACTCGGCATTGACTTCAATATTAGGGGTGAGCAAAATGCATCAAATGTTATCCATCTCGAGTACTCACTCCTGAAAGCCCGGATTAAGAAAGCAGAGGAGAACAACTTCCGCGAACAGCTCCTCGACCAAAAGATGCACAGCATCTTCCACAGTAATGTGGAGGATCTGTCGATGTCGTATGAGCTAACGTTTGCTTTCCTTAAATCACCCGGATTGAAGTCGGGCACGGAGGGTTTCATTTTGGCATGCCAGGACGGTGTCATTTCCATTCTAGTATACCGTCGCCACATTTTAAGCCAAGACATTTCCGATGATAGGTTCAGAGCGTGTCGTGCACGCTCCGAGCATCTATGATACATACTATCTAGTTGTCCAACTCATGCAGGAACGACCTATATCCAAAGGCACAATGCGGCACTAAGAGTGCTTTATTACCATCTCTTTCACTCTTACGGCATTAACCCAAATACCGCTCCGCTAAACGCTCCTAGGGAAATAGAGTCAATTGTCGAAAATGACTAGTGCCGCATATACTGGAACTTCATATTCTCGACAATTGTTTCGGTTGTGCACTCGAGGCCACACTGAGATTCTTCATTTTGCTGTTTTTTTTTTACATATATCGCTTGAAAAACAATCTGCCTTTGAAGGCTATCATAGCTTCGTCTATTGACAGATTACATCCTGGCAGCAAGTGATCTTACAATTTTTCTACGATATCTAAGAGTGGTATCACCTTACACAAAATGTAATTTGGATTATTTGCTTTAGGTCATAGCATTTCGCACAAGCGGACAGTTGCAAAGTTCCGTAGAAAAGTAATTTTCAATTTCAGGAAGCTGTACAATACCCATGTATATGAGAATCCCGACATAAGCTTGAATTTCTCTTGCAGTAACATCATGCCACTTTGAATTTAAATTTTCTTTCAAAGTTTGAGAATGCTGGGAACATTTGTTTATTTCGTTCGCTACCAGTTCGTGAACATCATCTTTAAAAAATAATGGAACAAAATCTTCTTTTGTACTTCCTGGAGGTAAAACATGGAGTGGTTCGACAGGTTCTTTGAACGACTGTGCAAGTATCTTTTGAAAATTTGATGATCATTTTAAATTATACGATTCCAATTCTTTATTTTCACTTTGATTTATCCACTTCAAATTCCGTATTTATAGTGTGCAGTTTTCAACAAATTTCCTTCGATTCTATCATCTTTTTATAAATTGGACAAGTTTGAATATATAGATAAAAAAATGAATAGTGAATCTAGTTCAGATGAAGAAAATTCTGATTTTGAAAATTCAAGTGATGAAATCTTTTCATCGTCGGGCCACTCCGTGTTTTACCTCCAGGAAGTACAGAAGAATATTTCGTTTCGCTGTTTTTAAAAGATGATTTTTACGAAATGGTAGCGAACAAAACAAGTAAATATGCTCAGCATTCTCAAACTTTAAAATAAACAATAAATCCAAAGTGGCATGATGTTACTGCCAGGGAAATTAAAGCTTATGTCGGGATTCCCATATACATGGGTATTGTTCAGCTTCCTGAAACTGAAAATTACTTTAATACGGAACTTTGCGACTATCCGCTTGGGCGAAATATCGAAGGAATGTCTAAGAAAGAAAGCTGGAAAAATAAAAACCTTCTAATTGGTGACCAAGTTGTCATGAAACTAAGTCAAAATTACCTCGGGAAATATCACCAATTATACTTTGACAACTTTTTCACGACGTTAAAACCTTATTGCCCACTAGCAATAAAAAAGTATTGTAAAAATATGGATGCATGCTACTAAATTTTAGATAAAAACTGGCACAATAACTCATCGGAGATTATAGTTCCGGAAAAAAAAATTCCCGAAGAAAATTTCAGGATTCCGAGTAGAAGCAGCAGCGATTCAGCAACCAAGTTCCCCTCCTGACGTTATAAAAAAACTACAAATCCTAAAAGACGTCGAGTCTGCAAAATGAAAGGAGTAATCAGAAGAACAATTTTCATGTGTGAAGAATGCGACGTATATTTATGCAAAAAAGAATTCTTTGCTTACCATAATCAAAACTAAATGTAGGTACTTTGTTAAAAAATTATAACCTGATCTAATGAAACCTCTAGTCTGAATTAAAAAATAGAAAATTCTAAATTTGTTGCATGATTTTATTCCTTACCTGTCACGGAAACTAATTCACCTTTCTATACTATTGTAGAATGGGAGATGACCTTTTAGGGACGCAAATTGCATGAAATCTTGCGAAAAATCGTTTTAATGCACAACGCAACCTTAAATTAAATGTGAATTTGATCAATTTTGAACAATTCTTCCACTCAAGGGTATTTTGTTCAATTTGACGTTTCGTTTTTGAATTTATGTTCCACAGGGTTTTCGTATCATAAACCTGTCACTTTTGATCCAGTTTCAAGCAATTTTGTTTAAAGTTCCCTTCATCACTTTATAAAACAAAAACTACAAATCCTAAAAGATGCCCAGCCTGCTAAATGAAAGCAGTAATCAAAAGAACAATGTTCATGTGTGAAGAATGCGACGTACCAATCATGCAAAAAAGAATTCATTGCTTTATCATCATCAATCAAAAATTTAAGTACTTTGATACAAAATTATAAGCTGAATAATTTAAAAAGGATAATGAATTAAAAATTAGTAAATTCTAAATTTGTTTTATGATTTTCTTCCTTACCTGTCACGAAAACATAACTTCTCCTTCCTATTATTGCAGAATGTGAAATGACCTTTTGGGCGCGAAAAGCGCATGGAATCTTGTGAAAGATCGTTTTAATACATAAGATTACCTTAAATTAAATGTAAATTAAGTGAATTTTGAACAATTCTTCCACTCAAAGGTATTTTTCTCAATTTGACGTTTCCTTCTTGAGGTTATGTTCCACATGATGGTTTTCGTATCATAAACCTATTACTTTTTAACAAACTTTGAGCAATTTTGTTGAATGTTTTTCAACTTTAATACTGATACTTCATTTTGAGTATTTTTTAATAATAATTTACTTATTATTTAAAAAGTTTCTATCAAGGGTTGGGTGGATGCTGGACATCGTAGAATTCTCTCCAAAATGAATCGACTTCCTCTGGTTTGGGCGGAGGGTCGACAGTGACTAACGGATTTTGAAAGAGTCAAGATGGGTCCGAGAAAAACCCACCTCTCCTTCCGCTCTAGACTTCGCCTAACGTCAGATAGTACCCGTATTCTGTCAACAATATGCTGCCTGATGGTCAGCAGCTTTGACTTGTTAAGTGAGTGATAACGGATCAGCAGCTCGCGCGCGAAGTGTCGAACTTTGGCAATGAAATTCCTGCCAGATATTATGTAGTCAATCACACACTGAATATGGGGCGCGTACTGGCTTGCCCAACCTATCTTTGTGGTGAGTTGATTCATTCGTCTTTTGGTTTTAAGATCAGCCTTTGGGTTTGTTTTTCGGTTTGCATCCGCCAAAGCTCTCGCTGAATTATACACACCACAACTCATAGTCCAGAGGCCGGATTCTTCGGAAACATCTCCACGAAGCTCGTCATCCAGTTCAGCCAGATCTTTGGGCTTTAAAGAAGTCTTGATGTTGATATTTCAGGGGCCATACTGGTATCGTAGCACTCTAGCAGATCTTCATTAAGGCGATCCGTCCACCCAAAAGTATTGAGATCTTGCCGTTCCATCGCATTGATTCTGTCTTGATTGGCTCCCCCAACTCTAGGGTAGTCGGCATTGTTGTTCCCATGAGCAGCAGGGGAAAGAGGTTCGTCCATCCTTGTAGAGCCACACATGCAAGGATAAGGCTGCATACTCTGAGAGTTTGCCCGGTATCCCAGTGTCGCCATTTGAGACACAGCACCCAGGTGCCTTTCAGCCTTCGGCATGGTTGTTACGCCTCCGCTTCAAGTTTAATTCCTTTGGGACCACCCCTGCTAGAAAGCGACTGCTTCTTCATTATTGTAACCACATTCAGCAGAAACCCTTGGTACAGGGACCTAAGTACCGGCTCTGGGTAGAACCGCGTGGCCATAGAGCACGATGAAATCACAACGAGAGGCCGGGGAAACCCTCATGTATCTTGAGGACACGAAGCGGCTCAAGGGTAACAGCTTTCTGCATCCATCTTGCAAGTGCCTTGACATGTTTTTGGCACGCAAGCATGGCTTTAAGTTTACGATTAAATTATAGCATGAGAAGGTAAAGGAGGAGAGGTATTAGGACCTGATAACTCTACTCCTTTTCCCTCTCCTTGGCAGTGATATTGTAGTGGGTCGGAGCCAAGAATTTGAACACGAATATACTTCATTTATCGAAGTCCTGGAGAACAATGTCAGGCCTCGTGTATGCAATGGAGACTGCTGTCCGAAAATCATAGTTCCAGAAAATTTGGCACTTCTTGTTTATTAAAATTGACTCTATCTTCTTCGGAGCGTTCGACGTGGCAGGTTCGCGTCCAACATCGTAAGAGCGACAAAGATGATAATAAAGCACTTTTAGAGCCGCAATATGTCTGTAGCGATACGTCGCGTCATTCCCGCGTGAGTGGGACACCCGGATAGTATGTGTTCTAGGTACTTAGAGTGTGTATGACACGCTCTGCACCTATCGCTGGGAACTTCTTGACGTAAAGTGGGACTATGGTTCACTACGGAGGAAATACGTAATACCTTTATTACCTCGTAATACCTTTCTGGTACGTGAAAATAAAACCATCTGTACCTGAATTAAGCCCGGATGATTTGAAGAAAGCCAACTTCAGCTCCTTCGATAGGAACTGATCTTCTATATTTCTTTAAAAGATTCTGCACAATGTCTTGTCAAGGAGCTTTTGGAGGAAGTTGTTAAACTCGGCTTTCCTTACATGATCTTTTCATAGTGAGGTATCTGAATAGAGTAATGCCTTTTCCGCTCGGCCGCATGTTCCGCGGCTTTATAAAGGAACGCCCCTTTACCAATCAGCTCATAATTCCTGACCATTTTTAGGAGAGAATCAGTTCCATTTGCCATGATGTAAGCTGTATCGAGGGTAATACGGTTATTATGACTTTGGAGACTCAGCAGTCCTCGCCCGACTTAATGGCGTAGAACGTAAAAGCGCGGAACCGACTCCACTCGTTTGGCGTGATTCCATTAGTGAAGTACAACCTTACGACCCTCGACATTCCCACGCTCAATTATAGACCTACTTGACCTATATTAATTCATCAAACTATAGGTCCATTTATCAACCGGTTAACAATATACAAGGGCCTGAAGTTTTTACTTTTTCAGGTGCTTTTTCACCTTTACGTTAGTGTACCTTCTTTTAGGATTATCCGATTGGACTTTTATTATAGTGTTTTGGAAAGCTTTTTTAATATAATTAAAGACTATGATAACAATTTTTTTTCTTTTTGAATTTATTATTTTTTTGTAAATAATATCTTTTTTACGCTCTTTAAAGTCATGCAGAAGAAAAAGTGGGCTGGAAATAATTTCAGGGTCAAATTGACATGTTTAGCCCGAGGGGAACAAGTTATTATTATATAATAAACATACACACCAAATAGTTATTTGTGATACAAGTGCGAAGAATAGGTGATTATGTGCGAGTGTGAATTTTGCAGCATAAGCCGGAGACTCGAAGCATTAGCCGGTGGTTAGTGCACGAGCAAAGCGTGTGTGAAAACGTAGACGAGTGCTTCGAGCCGCAGGCGCATGATGCAATCACACGAGTTAGCAATCACCTATGCGCACGTGTATCACACGCTATTTTTTGCAATGCCCGTCCGAAAAAGTTGTGTTAGGAGAAGTTAACGAAAAATTCTAATCTTGAAAGAAAAGATGTTAAACTTTCGTAAATTATTTTTTTGAAAACAAAAGTTTGAAAAAAATGTTTAAACAAAAATTTCTGCAATTTTTTTTTTGAAATAAAATGTTTAAAACAAAATTTTGTGAAAAAAAAATTTCGACAAAAATTGGTAAAAAAAAATTTGGGAAAAATATTTAACAAAAAAAAAAAAAATTTGGAAATAAATTTGTTAAAGAAAATTTGTTGGAAAAAAATTATGCAACCAACATTTTATGAAAAAAAAAACTTGTTGGGGCTTATGCCCTTTTTCTGTGCCAAATTTTGACGCTTATGCCCTTTTATACGACGGACGAAAACAGCCAAGAAACCTTAAAAAGAATACCAACACCAGCGTTTAAAGTCCAAACCTCGTACCTGTGCCAGTGTCTAAAGTACCTCATCTCGAAAGTGCGCTTGCGCAGCTTTTTCGCAAGTGCTTAAAGTAAGCCAGCTTTAAACTGCGCATGCGCGAAAATTGTTTCGCGCTTTGCGAAACACTATAATAAAAGGTGAAAAAGCACCAGAAAAAGTGAAAACTTCAGGCCCCTGTATATTGACCAACAGTTCATAAATGAACCTATAGTTTGGTGAATTGATATTGGTTCATTGGGACTATGATTTAGCCAAGTTTCAACCCGATAACAAAAGAACAATAATTATAGGTGGGGACACTTGACGTAGTCCGCCCCATATGCTCCAGGGTTTGCATATCAATTCATCCCTTTCGCGACTGTATCTGCTGTCGAAGAAGGTGCGGACTTCTAAATCTCCAATATATTTATAACCGAATTATCCTGGGTACAGCTCACATTGTCGCAAAAGAAAGAGGTCCTCTCCTGGAAATGTTCTGGATGTCTAATGCTATGGGAAGTTTTTTATTTATCAATCAAAATGTCAATAAGAAAATACTTACTGCATCTGAAAGCCTTCGAATTCTTCCTGCTGTTCATTGATGGAAGCTTCTAGGTCCAAGTAAGCTCCGTAATCGCCGTCTTTATAAAGTTGAAGAGCCGTGTCGTCAAGCTGTAACAAACAAGCAAGAGATAATTACAATTACTGGAAGTCAATACTGTTATTCATATATTCACATTTAGGGAAAGTTTAACATTATTTTGGTATAGTTAAAAATTATTTTGACTGTTTATTGTATATATTGGATAATAAAGTTTAAAGTCTCACATTAACCTTTGAAAGAAGCTCCAAAGTTGAGTAAAACGGGTATTGCTTGAGGAGAATTGGAAGGGGAAACGGAGCGTGAAAGTTTCTGACTGGTTAGAAGTCAAATCCTGGAAAAAGTAAAAATACTTATCGGGTTTCGTAGCGGGTTAAATATAGCGTTGAATTTTAATCCTAAGGGTCCGTCTTTCGAGTCTTGGTACCGAAGGAAAATGCCTTGTGAATTCTACAGATTCTCCAGAAAATATTTTCGATTTTGAGAAAGAGGGAATATTTCTTATTTTCAATATTTCTGAAATTACTTATTATCCTGAAGCACTATCTAGACCTGAACCTCTTATGTATGTCACTTTAAATATTCTTGGTCATCCTGTTAAAGCTCTAATTCATGGTGGAGCATCAAGGTCGTTTATTGGATCTGATTGCTTAGATTTGGTCAAGAAATAAGGTTTAAAAACTGAAAATAAATATGGATTAGTTCAAGTTGCTAACAGTCGTATTGAATTAGTTTCTCAAGAAGTATCAGTTCCTGTAATACTTGAAAATAAATCTTTCAACATAAAAATGCGAGCATTACCTTCATTACCCGTTCCAATCGCAATCGGCCTCGATTTACTAAGAAGTTTTAAAATAAAAGTTGATTTCGAAGATAGCACCTGGGTTTTTGAAGGAAATCCTTTTGAATAATATTATTTTGAACTTATTAATTGAAGGCCTGATATGTGTTGTGGATTAAATGAATTAACTAAAAAAGAAGCATTAATTCTGAAAGAATTTCTTCTTGAAAATATAACGGAAAGTAATGGAGAACCCGGAATTATCTATCTTACTGAACACGTAATAGATATTGTTGATCATCCTCCTATTAAGGAAAGACATCATACTGTTTCCCCTAAAGTCCATCAAGCCACAGTCGCTAATCTAGATCAAATGTTCGATATTGTAGAGCCATTGAATATTCCTTGAACAAATCAAGTTGCAATGGTCAGAGTACCCGATGGATCTTACCGATTTTGTTAAAACTTCCATCATGTCCTCTGACGCCCTTCCAGGAATGTTCGAATATCCTCAAGAATAAATTAATTTGACTAAAGAAATAACTCCCTCATGGTATATTGATCGTTTTGTTACAGTTTCCAGTTTTCCAGAAAAATTCCCGCATTGGGAAATTAAAGATAATAAATTATATCATTTTAGACCTGATCATATTATTTGATTCCTAGTCCGCGACCTGAATAAATGGAAGTTAGTTCCCTCCGATACAAAAGAATTGCAAAAGATTGTTCTTGGCCCGGTTGTTTTCAGGATGTAGTTGATTATGTAAGAAAATGCGATATTTGCCAAACTTGTAAGGTTGATCAGAAAGCTCCCACTGAAATGATGGGTGAAAGAATAATTGAACAACCTTGGACAGTAATTGCAGCTGATATTATGGTACCACTTCCCCGTAGTACAGCTGGTTTTCAATACATTTTAGTCACATAACATTTATTTACAAAATGGATTGCATTTTGTCCCTTACGTAAAGAAACTGGAAGAAAAACTAATCAAGCTTTTAGAGAATTTGTAATCAATAGTTGGGGAACTCCCAAAGTAATTCATACAGACAACGTACAGAATTTGTAAATTAAATAATACAATCTTTGGCTAAAGAATATAATATCCATTTTTCCACAATTCCTCCCTATCATGCTCAGGCTAATCCAGTAGAAAGAATTTATGGCATATTGAAAACTATGATAGTATCTTTCATGGAGAAAGATCATAGAACTTGGGATAAGCATTTATCTGAATTCCTTTTTGCCAATAATACAGCTTATCATTCCTCTTTGAAAACCTAACCTTCATTTTTGAATTTTGGCAGAGACCGTAAACCCCTAAATTCCTGAAGAAGATCAAAAGAATTAGATTTAGAAATTGATCCACAATCGCCAGAACTTTGGAAAGAAAGAATTGAGAAAATCCAAATGTTGAAAGATTGGAATATTAAAAATTTGGATAAAGCATACATAGAACAATCCCAACGATATTATTTACGCCGCCGTCCTTTTAACTTATCTTTAGGAGATCTTGCCCTTACTCGAAAGAGAATTCAATCATCTAAAGTCAAAAATATTGGTGCAAAACTAAACCCAAAGTTTATAGGCCTCTTTATTATTCTATTTCCCTTTATTTTATCAATTTTGTTTGTTTGTTTTGTTTGTTGTAGGAAAATATTTTGTCCAATCGTAAAGCTTCCCTAATTAGCCCCACGACCCTACATATGTTCTGTCCCAAAGTTTACATCTCCGAAAATGACAGACAAGGGTTCCGTCCCGTATGATTTTCCTATTAAGATCAGAAAAAAATGTTTGAAATTGGAAACAGCCTATAAAGGTCTGGAGGAAACCTATAAGGAACTGGAAGCAAAATACAAAAAATCATGTGTTAGATTTGGACGTAGATGTAGAATGGACTGCTGCTGATATTGAGAAGGAAAAGCTACATCCAAGTTGGAGAAACATCAAATCATATCTGTCTATCATCAACCACATAGACAGAAGATTCAGCGGATTCCGTCAGGCCCTTATTGAGGCCTTCCTAAAGGAATTTGTATCCTGTCACCAGAAACTTCAGATGCCTGCAGAAGATTGGGCTTCAGAACAAGACTCTAACTATCGCACCGAAAAGTAGTTGTCGGAGAAATTGACGAGAAAATATAATTTAGACCCGACTGTTCCCCGATCTAATGTTACTGTCCAAACCTCATGTCTTACAATTCAACCCGAAGTTGATGCGGAGACCCAATTAAATGTACCCCCAATAGCCTCATTTCCTCCAGTCCGTCCATGCTATTATTCCCCACCAGTATCTGAAACCGATATTTCCGAAACAAATCTTCTGATTGCTCTACTTTGAGAAGTCACGAACCCGTTGATTCCCCTATGCTGTCCAACTCCGAGTTTGACGATCCACCTTCTCTGTCATTACCCCAAAATATAAGACCAACCGTCTTTTATGATGCTGCCCCAATCTCAAGGTGTAACTTTAATAGATCGGTTTCTCAAAGTCCTCGAGTAGATAATAATCCAGTCCAAATAAACAATAATAATAGAATTCCCTCCATTTTCGAATTAAATGTGCAGCCACCACCTAACCTTAATCAGCAATTGTTAGATTGGGTGAAGGTCACTATCAAACATAGTTGTTGGAATTGCCATGTACCCAATCACTCCCATAAATAATTTCCAGTACCGAGGACAAAAGTTTATTGTTTCGGATGTGGAGATGAAAATGTATATTGGAAGGACTGTGTAGAATGTCACAAAAAAATATATTTATAAACTCCACCTATAAATTTTGTCACCACCCCCATATTTTTCTTTGTCAATTATTCTTAACCTTGTAGTCCAAGAAAATTTAAATTTTATGCCAAATAAAATCTACTTTGATATTCATTTTTGTATGTGATTTTTATTTAATCCAGTCATAGACTGCTGTACAGTTTATTTTACTCAACGTTTGCTTCTGATTTTACAATGAATTTTTGCCGAATAATTGTAAATATTCTGAATGTTGAAATATTTGAATCTCCTGGTCGATGAACCATATCATGGATTGTTTATACCATAAAATTAAGAGCTTTGCTTTTTAAGATTTTGCAGAATACATTTTGATAATAGTTAATATAATTTTGAAATCTTTTTTTTTTAGTTTTGTTTCTTTATGTCGTGATTTTGGAGAATATCACAATAACTAATATACTTAAGATAATTATATCTGCTTGCCCGGTCGAAGCATATAAGGTTCCTTTTAAATCCTTTCTTCTTATTAGAGACCCTCTCGGTCTTTCCTTTTGGGGTGGGACAGTTGTGACGTTGTAAAAT
>CAKNWW010194527.1:0-14796 GCA_932074435.1 Andricus kollari
AAATAATGAATTATGATTTTAATAAATTAAATTAAGTCAACTTTAAAAATTCAAACCGGTAATTGAAATCTGCATCGTAAACAATAAAAAATGCATACTGAAAACATAGATATAAAAGTAATTATCGCAATCTGAACTTTTGTATATGCAAACTATGAAAGATACTTTCTGGAAAAAGAAAGCTAATTAAAATTCAATTCCTCAATCAAAAAAATACGTGTGAATATTCAGTTACGCTGCGGGTTAATTCCTTCGTTGACCCAAGATAAGATGCTCGTAATTCAGGAAGTGTGAATACGAGAAACAACTACGTATCTGACTCTAGATTTATAAAATCATTCAGTTTGAAGACTTGCATGTTCTACACGTTCAAATTTGAGTCCAAGTTGTTTTTTTTTTAAATTATACATGTGAATGTTTCAGTTTTGATATTGTATTATAAATGATAACTTTCGTTGTTATTGAATTTGTAATGATTGACTCATAAATATTAATTCCATTATCTTTGATTGGTGTATATTATGATTGTGTCAAGTGAAAAACAATGATAAATAATGGAAAACTTTAAGATTTTTCGTCTGCTTCTATTCGTTTTCTGTAAGTATTAGCATTTTATGATTTTTTATTTTTTTATTAATATTTTCCATATCCATTCAGTAATAATATTTTTCTACCACTCTCAGATTATGCTACTTCTATTCTATCGCAAAATTTAACTCACGATAATCAAGCTAGTGGCAAGAATCTCAATTTCTCGATTCACCAAGTGAAGCAAAAATGTGAATCAAAAGTTGTAAATATAAGTCAAATTCTTAAAATTGTGAATAACGAATTCAGCAGAGAATTGTCAAACACATCAAAGAAATTGTGGGATATAAGCATACCGGATCATAACCGAAATTCGTTTGAGAGTCTTCAATCATCTGCTCTCCTAAAATCAAGATGTTTAGAAAAATCTAATTTTATAAAGATTTTTGGAAATGTGATTGACACTTTCGCACATTGTTTTGCGGATGATATTAATTTAAAAGAGGAAGAGAAAAAAAGTTTATCTAAGTCAGCTGCTAACCAAATATGTTCCTTCTTAGAATTAGGTAAATCTAAAAATGATCGATATTGACTTTTATACGAACCTTTTATAATCTCTAGGAGCGAATTATGTAAAATTATCTATTATTTTCAGATTCACTTATAAGGACAACCGATGACAATTGTGTGGAAATGATTAACAACAATAGAAACTGTTTTCCTTCCATAAATAATGTAACAATAAATCGTAATCTTTCTGACTTTCATATATTTTTGTATTTGAAACATGATCATACGGTCAAAGAATGCCAGTGAGTATTTTTTTAAACCACAAATTACTAGGTTTTAAATTGAGTAGACTTTTACAAAATGACATATTTCATTAGGACTGAATTTACGTACTTTAACGACAATCCAAATCAAATTACGATGGCAGTCGATATGTTCTGTTCCAATGAGCAACTTTTTAACTTACGGTATTGTTATATTTCAAATTAAAAAAGGAGGTTTCTTCATAAATAATCAATATAAACTTTTTTTTTAACTTTCTAAGTCGCGATTGATTGATCAAACATGGCCATCGAAAGTTCGTCAGTATGTCAATCCCCGTGTCTCGAAGACGCGAACAATTCTATCAAATTAAAATACTCTTATATTCCCAATTTAAAAAAAAGTGCTCTTAGAAACAAAGTAAATAATTTTTTTATGAAATTAAAAAACGATGTTGGTAGTATATGGTAGGTCATGCAAGGTTCTTCAAGTGGACAATCTCACAGAAAAAACTGAGGGTTCAGTAAAGGTGCGGCTCAAGTAAAAGTTGTTATCATTTAGAACTGAGACTCCAATATAACTCTTTTTAAGGGTTCCTTTTTAGTTCGCTGATATCCGATAGATGGCTATTCATATTTTCAACTGCGCATGTGTCGAAAAGCGCGGGCCTATTTGAAATCAATAAAGACTATGAATAATCATACAGATACATATTAACAAACATTTTTTATCCTCTTTAAAAACAAATTAAATTGAATGACAAAAGTACCTACCGTCCTAAAAAAATGTAATATTAACGTAATATTGCAAGTGTGTATTATATAATTTTAAACAGTACCGCTCTTTTTTGGTACATGCGCAGTTGAAAACGTCGGATTTTCAGCATACTCTTAAAAACTGTCATATTTCATGTGCACTATCATCCTTTCAAGAATGACTAATATCTATAATTTTAGTTTCTTCATTAAATTTTTCCCAGTAAAATATTATTTAATTCGAATTACAAAGTAAAATGTACACTGCTCAGCCATAAAAGGTTTAAGAATAGGTCGATCGATGCATCTCGAAGACGCTAACAAATAAACTAGCTATCGTATCGCTGTATTTTGAATACCAACAAAGTTTTGCTCATATAAACAAGGGACTTTTTTCGAAATCTCGGAACAAAATAAGACTACTTCTAAATGGCCGATCTAGTCAATTAATGGTCGAATTATATCGAAATATGTCAAAAAATTAGTTTTGAAAATTAGGGTCCTTCCAAACCTCCCTCTATGAGGAATCAACAATTAAAGGTTATTCAGCCTAATCGTGTTAAATCCAACTGAATTAAAAACAAATGAAGTTAAATACAAAATTAATTAGAAGTGAATTCCGTTAAATTCACCGGGAATAAAATTAATGAAAAGTAACTTAGACTCAGTGCAATGGACTTTAAATTAATTTAACGTTGAATCAGTTACACTCAACGTAGTTTGATTAATTCAAAGACATTTGAATGAATTCCCTTGAATATTCAAATGAAGTCAACAAGTATCACAGTGAAATCAAGTTAAATTTAACATGCTTTCATAAATTTAATATAGGCAAATCAAAAAAGTATGAATTTCACGTAAGTAAAACTCTGCATAATAAAAGTGAATTTAACTGAATTCCAGTGAATACAAGAAATTAAAGGAAAATGGAGGTTATTCTTAAATGTAAATACAAGCGAAAATCAAAGTTCCTGTCAATCTAATGGAATTTAATTAAATGAAAAAGAATTCAATGGCATATAAAGGAATTAAACATTAATTTTTCATCAAATTCCAGATAATTTAACAGAATTATTAAAATTAATTTAACTAATTGCGTACATCAATACATTTTTCCTTAGAATGCTTTCGAAAATTTGGAACTGTCAAGAGGATGTTATTAAATGGTGTAAAAATTCATCAATAAAATTGTACGAAACGTGGATAAAAAATAGAAAGATATTTACAGGATGTCAAGATGAAAATGACACAGCCACAGGTATTTATATTATTCATAGAGTTATATGTATATTGTTTGTTGAATCAATTTTATGTAAAAAATTTCTCGCACATTTTTACTTGGGTACACAATTATTGAAATTGGTATTAATTTTATGTTTTGATTTGATTTTAGATACACGATCTGCAATACTGGATGTGGAAAAAGGACGATTTAACTTCACGATTCCGGAATTATTACGAATTTGTGAATCAAAAGGAATTAATTTAAGGAAAACTACCCAACATGCAAATTTTCATGTCTTTGACCTTTTCATGTCTTGTAGTGTAAGAAAGGATTTCACAAACTCAAAAGCTTTTCCAGATGAAGTATTCAATTGTGTACAGAAACATTGTTACTCAAATTATACTTTGCAATCCTCATTTGAAAGAATTATAGACTCTATTCAATTTTGTTTCCATGATGCGGACCGAATAAATTTTAAGGCTAAACGAAACTTGGCCCAAACAGCAGTGCAGGCATTCTGCGATAAAATGCTAATGGGTGAATGTTAAATTTTTTTAAATTTATATTCGTTTATAACAATCGATTGAACAATTAAATATACTATATTTTTACAAAAACTGTGAAATATAGGATTTAATTTTCCATTCAATTTATGGAATTAAAATAAACAAAAATTTTAATACTTTTCTAAAATTCGAATGTCACAGTTTATAGGCAATTGAGTAGATATCAATTTTTTCTATTTAGGGGAATTGGCATTCAGGGATCCTGCAGGCACTTTCAGGACTTTGGAAAACTGTTACGAGAAACTTGAAAAACCAGAAGATGAAGTGTCGAATTTTTTCGTACTGCTAAGTGTTCCACATGTTTACACAGAAAAACAATGCAGGTGAATTTTCGAAATTTGTAATTATTTTCTTAATTTGAAGACCCGTAATTGTTCACTTTTTTAAGTATATAAAAAGTATGTATTTTTATTAAAACTAGGTATTCCCCAACAATTCAAGAATATTTCTATGAATAGAAGTTTTTCACTAAGAATCTTCTCCGTACAAAAACTTTCCACTGAAAATCTCATTTTATAATGACTTAAAAATACTGACAATAAAAAAAAGTCAAATTGCTTAAAATATGAACTGTTACCTATAAATAATGCGAAGCTTGCATTTTTTAACCTTAATTATTCATTTCAGATATTATGCTGGACTTTTTGCCTGTGCACAAAACGAATTCAGCAATTCTAGTAATGAAACAAAAGCAGCAATTGAAATTGTGAGATTAAGACTATCGAAATGTGGGCCCCTGATACCTACTACATTCACATAAGATTTATCATAACATTAATTGAGGGTGGAGTTTTTATCAATTTATATTTATAAAAAGTAATGATAGTACGTCGGTTAAATTATAAATAGCTTTATATTCTTAAATTATCAAACAACGAAGTGACTATTATTCGTTTTAATTTTCACATTTTAATTTGTACATCCTACAATCCTGATGATCTATAATAAAGAATTCTACAAATTTCAAAGACAAAATTTAAAAAAATTATACCGAACTTTATAACTATATTTGCATAAATCTCAGAAGAAGCATAGATGCACAACGTGGATGCGCATAGGTGCACAACTGAATTTATTTTATAAGGAAATATCGTAGTTAGTTTAGGTACCGATATTGTATTCCGAAGTTTGCTTCAAGGAGCAAGGACGTTGGAGAGGTTGAATATTGGGAATGGTCAAACTGCGATATGCCGTCTGGAGCCAAAGATCAGAACTAGAAAGCGTAGGTAGAATGTTAAATATACATGTTATTTTGTGCAACAAATTGTTTTTACTGTTGTTCTATGTTGATTCAAGCACCTAATGCATAATAAAAATAAGTCTTTATCCATTTTCAGACGATTATTATTGCTATTTCTGGCATAATCCGGATCAAAGTTTTTGCTATGTATACATTAAATGAAGCTTATGTAAGCTTATCATGCATTGAATCTTACATGACGTGGTAAAATAATTGCCTTTCTACTTTCCTTTTTACGGGCTTGAGGGCCTCCGCTCTCTTTACAGTACGTTACAAAATTACTCATAATACCTTAATAATACTTACTACCTAAATAATAATATTCTACTTATATTAACTTATATGCTATCGCTTTGCCTTAAAAAAAATACTCTCGAGATTTGATGACTATTTGAATTTCCTGCGCGATTGGCCTTTCCCTACTACATGCCCCTTACGTTCTCTCATTTCTTCTAGTCACATCATCCAGCTTGCCCCTTGTCCACTTCCATCCAAGATCCACCTTATCCTGTCATCCACACTCTCACTGCCTGTTTCCTCCCCTGCACATCTCTCTAGAACATATCCCCATGATTCTATCTCGTAATAACAGATCTACATCTTCTTTCATCTTCATCCATCCAGTAACTACACTCCCTCATTCCTTCTCCCATCCTTAATCGTATAACGTGGTTCCATTTACTCTCCTTTTTAACCTTTCTTAAATATTCTAGTTTTTCTTCAGCCTTCACTACCTTATACCACCTGTTATACTTAGATTCCACGATTTTTTTTCCATCTTTCCTCTCCCTCCTTAATTATCAGTACATTCTCTAGCTCTTGCCATACTCTGACATCTGCTCTTATATCGCATTCTCTCCTCCTCTGTTGTCTCTCTTCCTCCCACCCTGATCCTTTTGTGTTTTCCCTAGTCTATTTTTTTTAATACTTCCCGTAGACAAGATTGTGCTATCCTGCTTCCCTCTCCCTCTTTAGTTTCTCCTCAAAGTTCGATGCTCTCTTCATATGTCTAATAACCATTTTACCTCTACTTAATTCCTCCCTCAACATATATCCTGGACAGCTCTAGCTCACTCCCATCTCAAGAATTTCTCCTGCATACTTTCCGCTCTCTTGTGCTCCTTCCATCCCCAGATCTCCACTCTGTAACTTAGAACTGACCACACCAACGCATCAAACATCCACAGTCTCATCTTCCATTTATCTGCAAACCTTCTCTTCCCTAAACCCCACACCTGCCCCATTACTTTATTGTGCATTCTATCCTCCTCACCTGTAGTTCAACCACTCCTTTCGACTCAAACCAGAAGCTTAGGTAACTAAATTCCTCAACCTGTTCCACTTTCTCCCCGTACATCTTCCATTCATATTCCTCTCTCGTTATCCGCTAATAAGACTATATCGTCTGCATACGCTAAGGGATATATCTTGTTATTTCCCAGAACCGTTTCCTCTTTTCCTTTCTTCTCCAGTTTTTCCTCTAGACCTGCCAGCAATAGACTGAATAGTAGTGGGCTCAGTGTGTACTCTTGCCTGAGCCCCCTTCCACACAAAAAAATCGCTCCTGTTTGTTTACCAATCCTCACCCTTATCTTAGTCTCTTCGAATATCTCCTTTATCCTCTTGTCCAACCCTTCATCCACCCCCCTCTTTTTCATAACCTGCCATAACACCTTCCTGTTTAACGAGTCAAATGCCGCTTTAGTGTCTACAAATAATCCACCAAACATCACCCCGTCCCTCCTCTCTATCCAAGCTCTCCTGTCGATTATCCAACTCCTCTTTCTCTCTCTCTCTGCATGTCAGGTCCTCTTTAATTCTTTCATTCCTACCCCTTAGTACCCTTTTTCTTTCCATAATTTCAATCTTCTCCTCCTCGCTTCCCACTCTTACTAAGAGCACACCTGTTTTCCCTTCTGTCTTTCTTCCCAGTACCGCCACCGCCTCCACTCCGAACTGAGCCCCAATATCATTCATCAGCTTCTACACTTCTTCCTTTCCCGAGTCGCTTTCTACTGTCATTCCTTTGATTACTATGTTCCTCTTTCTTTTCTCTTTCTCTTTTCCTTCTAGTCTTACTTCTATTTCATTCAGCCGTCTGCGCTTTCTCTGATTTTCTTCCTGCAGTTTCTTATCCTCCTTGTCTATGTCTCCAGCTCCCACTTCTTCCTTCTTATCACTCCCGCATTCTAGTTTCCTGACCCTTTTCCAAGCAAACTTATTTCAGTTCTCCTTTCTTTCTCACTTTCTATCTGTTTACTCTCTATAGTATATACTATCCAGTTTCCTAAATACCTCCTCTTTCTCGGCCTTTCACAGAGCATCCCACTCCTCCCATTTCTTTCTCGTTTTTTTCACTTCCTCCCCGACTTCTTCCCTATGCGTCCTCGCTATCAAAACCTTTGCAGGTTTCCACTCCGAGGCCTCTGATGAGTTTTTCGAGGCCTTCTAGTCTAATCCCCCCTGACCTCATTTCAGGTGGGGTCCTCTGCCTAACCTTCTTGAGCGCTTTCTCATTTTCCCCTTCCTCATCTAACTGGTCCCTAACCTTTTTATTATCTTCCGACTTCTCCCCTTCGCTATTCGTGGACGCTGGTTGTCGCCACTTCTCAAAAAAAACCTTTCGCGTTCATACTACTCAGACTATTCGCTCTTTGCGGCTTTTGCACGTTCGTCGGTCTGTCTCGTTTGCTTGCTATCGTCTCTTTCCCCGCCTTACCAAGCTTCACGAATACCTCTGCCTCACCACTACTTTCGTTACTGCCAATGCTACCTTCGATGTTCGCGCTCGCTTCATTCTTTTGCCTACCTTCGCTGTTAATTCTCGACCCACTTTATGTATGCGTCTCCTGCTGCCCTCTCTCTGTCTTTCCTGGACTTATTGTGACCGGCATTCTACTGCGTATTCTTTCCTACGTCACGTTTTATTTTCTCTCGCTTTCAATTCCCCATGCAAATCATTCAATCTAGATCTGAAGCCAACGCTCTAACAAATCACGCAAAATCTCTCACACTATAACCTGCCACTCTTAAACAAATGTCTTCTTTCATTCATCCGACCCTCACACTCACCTGTCACTCTCCCTGCGTGAAAACACGCCACTTCTCACAATTGTCCCTAACCTCAAAATCCTTATCTGTCACTTTTTACAATTATATATCATTGACCACCTTGATACCAACCCCTTCACTCTCACTTATTCCTTAGCCCGTCATCACTCCCCTGACCGCCCGTTCTCCTCTCAAACTCCCTCTTTTCCTTCACCAATGCCAGAATGTTAGCACCACAAAAATCACCAGCAATCGTGATCGGTACCGGAAACGGAAGCCTAACTAATAAATAATTGTTTTGAACTCCACAAAATAATTGTAAAAACACTTCAATGCAAAAACTAAAAAGAGTCTTAATTTCTACTTATTCTTTCTAGTTCTGATTTTTGGCACCAGATGGCGAAATGGTTGAACCCCATTCCCAATAGCCATGGAGAATTTTCTATGTCTGACTATGACCGAATCATACCACTGGAACACCGTATTGCTGCGGCAGAAACGCCTGAGTATCTACACGCTCAGGGAACTTCCACCGCTGCCACCCAATTGCAAACCCTTCTCCAACGTCCGCAATTCGAAAATGTTCAGATTTTATTTTTTTATGGCTGACAACTATTTTGAGTTAATATTATAACTTAGTAATATTATTATTATTAAAAAAGTGTATTTTCTTGGGAAATATATTTATGGGAAAGATAAATATATATAATTGGCGATAAAATAACCCAAATATATTAAAGTTAAATGAAAAAATAAGGCTTCTGCAAACAAAAAATTCTTGAAAATTTAAATAAAAAATTTCTACACATACACAATTTTCTGAAGAATTTGCAGAAGTCCCTTCTGCAATCTTGGTATTGGTTTCATGGCCAAATTAAACTCACATGTAGTCATAAAAATTACATATTATTTGTAACGCTAGAACTACAAACAATGTCTGATGATTTCTGAATTATTTTTTTTTAAGTGCGCATCTAATATTTATGAAAAAAATGTCAAATACTCCTATTTATAAATAATTTAAAGTCACAAAACGCCATCTCTCTGCAAGCAACCACTGCGAGGACTTACCACTTTAAAAATCGGAAGAGGTCAATTGATCCCGATAGGCACTTCTAATGTTAAATTAACACCAGCTCTTTAAAATATCCTCAAAACGATGATACACAAATCGATTCTCAGCAGTTTACTGCAATTATTGATAGCCTCCATCATTACAAGTGATAAAAAATCAGGAGAGACATACTTCTGATTCTTCAAGTTGATCAGAATTATTGACTTTATTGTGTTCTGTTAATTTGATTAATATTGGGACTTTCGATATCTTGCAATTATGTTTAGAGCTTAAAATCGTCAACTGTAAGTCTGCAAATATTAATGTTATTATTGTATTGTAATGTTCTGTATTATATAAAGAATTCGGAAATTAAAATGTATTTGCAACATTTTACAGATGTGGTACAATCCTGTATCTGCTCTGATATATGTACAAAATTATATTTCCGACCCTTCATTTTTTCTAATCTCTTCGCAGCAATTTTTTTGTAATGACAGGATTTTAATTAATGATATCTAATTTTATCGTCAAGAAGATTCTCTGCAACCTTCTCTCATTCAGTTTTTGAAAACAAATTTTTTAATGGCTTATTTGTTGATGAATCATATAATTTCCTTCTTGGAAATTTCCTTTCAAATGCACTAGGAAAACGTGACACTGAATATTTCATGGACAATCGTACTACAGCTGCTTTTTCTGACTGTTACGGCGAAGTGATGAGGCACGTGGTGAAGTTTACAAAAATGAAATGAACTTTTCGAAAAAATTCTGTTTATTTATCATTTTTTATGTGGATAATTTTTCCAGATAAACTGGACATGATACAAGAATGTTTTACTTGACTTTAAGTTAAAAAAATAATCAAACAATTAATAATTAATTTATCTAAATTAACGTTTTTTGTAGAGGAATATTTGAATATTATAATTGGGTAGTTTTTTCTGAATATCGCTGTGACAAGTTAAGCTCAGAAATACCCTGCCTTTATTAATTTTATTACTTGCGTCATAGAAAGTATAAATTGGCCCTATTTGCCAATCAAACGGGAATTATGAAAAGGGTGTTTGGTCAGTATATGCAGAACCCTGCAGCAGACGAGTTTATAATAAAAAATATATTCTTAAAATATTTATATTTGATTAATGTTGAAAAATAATACAGTAATAGTACTAAGTTGAATTGGAAATTAAACAGTGGATTAAAAAGTAAAAATGCGGGCTGCAAAGAAGTTCGTTGAACTTGCCTTTCTGGCAATCTGTAAGTTTTTATAAATTTGACTTTCGCTTGAAATTTACATATACAATGATTATTTTATAAATTATTGAAAAAAATTATATTTTTTCCAACTGGAAGGCTTATTTTATAACGAAAAATAAAATAATTTTGTTTCCACAGATGTTTACATAGTCTCTGCTTCATTTCCCTTCCCTGCGGAACGTATGTAAAATGGTCCACTGATACGTCTTAACATTCCACAAGGTCAACTTGAAAACATGTGTGAATCAAATTTAGAAAATTTGCATAAAACAATAATTACCTATGCAGAATTATTAGACAGTCACTTATTAGTTTTATACAAAGCGAGGTAATTTATTCTCTCAAAAAATTAATTACTCGCCATAATTTTTGTTAAAGCGAAATTCTTTTTACTAAAAAGTGGTTTGCAATAATTTTGATTTATTCAAATTCTCATTTGTCAGTATTAAGGTAAGGGGAAATTATTTCAATACATATCAAATGTGAATTATGGTAGAAGATAATTTAAAAATAAATAAACTAAGCAAAATGAAATTAAAATACTTGACAGTTTAAAAAAAGAAATATGATGGCCAATACTAATTCTGAAAAAAATAGGAGCTAGATCGGCAAGCGCCTTCAAGGAAGTGTTTCGTAGGCTTGGTCAGGGCCGTAAATAAAATGTGAAAGATAAGATCAAGGGTCCAAGGTCAAAGTCAAATATCAGAGCTTTAAAATGAGGTGGCATAGGTAAGAGTCCAAAGGTCACAAATTAGGAAACATAGTTTAGGGATCAAAGTTATGAGTCCAAAGGTCTGATGTCAAAGGTTAGGAATCGTAAGTTAGATGCTAAATGTCAAAGATCAAATTTTTTGTGCCAACTGTCAGAAGTCAAAGGTAAGAGTTATGGTTCACAGGACGGAGTTCTAAACTCAGATTCAAAATGTTAAAAATTTTAAGTTTCCTGAAAAGGTTATTTTTCAATGAAGAAGATTTTATTGAAAAGGTAGAGCTTTTCTCACCGATGAAGAGCAGCTTCAGTACACCAAATTTTTAAAAATTCCTCATATCTCACTAGGACTAATAAATATGTGATGTTTATTATTTAATAAGTCAAAGTTTTTAATATGCCAACTAAAAATTTAACTTAACATAACCTTATCTAGACAAAATGTGTACATTATCTACACTAATACGAGATGATAAGGAATTTTGAACAAGTTCATGTACTGAAGAGACTCTTCTTTGAAGAGCGAAGGCTCTACCCTTTTAATAAAACATGACACGGAAGAGTAAAACAAAAAACCCTTAAATCTTCTTCATTCAGATTCAAAATGTCAGAGGTGAAAGGTGAGCAGTCAAGGGTAAATGAAAATTAAGACGACTGACAATTCCGGAAAGTAAAGATTATGGCAAATTGAAATTTGGGAAAATTTTAGTTAGGGCAATTGGAGAATACAAAGAAAGCGCCCGAAATATAACTTTTGGTCAATGAAAAAATATACAGGGTGTCCCAGTACTCAAGGTACATTTTTATATTTTTGACTTCCTCATAAAAAATGGAGTTGAAAATAATAATAAAAATTTGTTGTAAAGTTAATAAATAATGAGTAATTAACAATTAAAGATTAACCAATCGGAAGTATGATTTCGATGAACGACAGTCCATGTGTCACTAATGAGGGTGTGTGCGCAAAAGAGTAATTTTAAATTTGCAGGAGGGTGTGAATATCAATGGTGCAACTTCACACGACAACTGAGAGACGAGATTCTTAGAAAATATCTTTTCCTTCAAAATACACGTTGAATTATTTTAACTTCCTTCGAGTGTTTCTAAGTCTGTAGAATTCAAACGAATTCTTAGAATTCACTTGTAGGCCTTTGAATTCTTTTGCAGTTTTTGGAAATCATCTTAAAACCTTTACAGTACACCATAAATTATTTTGAATTTCTGCAAGTCTTTTGTATTCTCTGTAATCTACTCAATTCTCTGAATTCTTCTGAATTCCCCGAATTTCTCTCAATTGTCTGAATTCTTTTGAATCCTGGGACATATTTTAAAATGCTATGAATTCTCTTGTATTATCTATATTTTTTTAAATTATCTAAATTTATTTTGAATTCTGTGAATTCTTTTGAAATCTGTGAATTCTTCAGAATTCTCTGAATTCTACTAAGTTCTCTGAATTCTTCTAATTTCTCTAAATTCTTCTGAATTCTCTGAATTGTTTCAAAATTTTATGAACTCTTTAAACTACTCTGAATTTGTCGAATTTTGACGATATCGCTGAATGTTTAAAATCTGTTTTTTAATTATCTTAAAATCATTAAAATACACCTTGAGTTAGGTTGAACTCCTTCTATTGAATATTTTTATTTTACTTGAAATCTTTAGAATACACGTTGAATTAGTTTAGCTTTCTTCGAATATTTTGATGCCCTACAGAATTCGAAACACTTAAAAGAATTCAAAATAATTCAACGCGTATTCTAAAGATATCGAAAGAATTCAGAAAACTGAGAAAAAAATCAGAAGGATATTTGAATACAAAATATTTCAGAGAATTCGAAAGAATTCAGATAATACGAAAGAATTGTAGAAATTCAAAATAATTAATGGTGTATTGTGAAGGTTTTAAGAGAGTTCCAAAAAACTTCATAAGAAGTCAAAGGGGGACATGTGGATTCTAGGAATTCGTTTGAATTCTACATAATGCAACATACTCAATGGAAGTTAAAATAATTCTACGTGTATTCTAAAGATTTTAAGAGAATTGAGAAAATTCAAAAGATGTGAAGGAGTTCAAGGTAACTTAAAATGTATTCTAATAATTTAAAGATAATTAAAAATCATTAAAAGAATTCAGTGGTCTCGTGAATTGAACAAATTCAAAACAGTTAAAAGACTTCAGAAAATTTTAAAACAATTCAGAGAATTCAGAATAAATCAAGGAATTCAAAGAATTTGGAAGAAATCAGAAGAATTCAGAGTTTTCGGAAGAAACCAAAGAATAGTGTAAGAATTCATAGAATTAAGAAGAATTCAAAGAATTAGGAAGAATTCAGAAAATTTGGAAGAATTCACAGAGTGCAAATGAATTCACAAACTTAAAAAAAATTCACAGAATTAAAAAAAATAGAGCATTTCAAAAGAATTTGGAGAATACAAAAGAATTCAAAATATTTTAGAGAATTCAAAAGAGTTCAGAGAATTTAAGAGAATTCAGACAATTGGGAAGAATTCACAGAATACGGAAGATTTCCGAGAATAGCGAAGAATTCATAGAATTAAGAAGAATTGAGAAAAGTCAGAAAAAAAATTATAGAATTTCAAAAGAATTTAGAGAATAAAAAATAATTCATAGAATTCAAAAGATTTCAGAGAATTTGAAATTCAGAGAATACAAAAGACTTGGGGAAATTCAAAAGAATTCAAAGGAGCGCAAGTGAATTCTAAGAATTCGCTTGAATCCTACAGAATTCGAAATACTCGAAGGAAGTGAAAATAATTCAACGTGTATTATAAATGAAAAGATATTTTTAAGAATCTCGTCTCTGAGTTGCCGTGTTAAGTTGCAGTATTGATATTCACAACCTCCTGCAAATTTAAAATAACTCTTTTGCGCACACACCCTCATCAGTGACACATGCACTGTCGTTCATCTAACGCATGCTTACGATTGGTTAATCTTTAATTATTAATTAGCCATTAATGATTGACTTTACAACAAATTTTTATTATCATTTTCAACACCATTTTTTATGAGGAATTCAAAAAAATAAAAATGTACCTTGAGTACTGGGACACCCTGTATATTTAAAAGGAGATGATGGCAAACAAAAGTTCTGACTACTTGAAAGTTAATTGATTTGAATAAAGGTGATAGTAGTACGATATATACTATTCTTTAAGCATATGTTGAATATGTTTTAGACCACTTGAATTTTTCGACCATGATGTCCAGTTGGAAACGCAAAGATGTGAAGAAGATGGCGTTGTGAAATCAAAGTTTGCACTTTTATTGAGTATGGTCGAACTGTGCGTTGATCCAGAAGATCGTTTAAGCGATCATCAAGAGGAAATATTTATTCAAAATTTGTTGAAAGTAGTTTGCAAAATGTATTCACTAGGTAAGTATTTTTTATATTTATTTAAAGCCTCAAAAATTAAGTAAATATTTATAATGTCTAATCACCTCATAAAAAATAAACAATTATTGTTTAATTGACGTGAAATTGTAAATGTTATAAATCAATTATTTAAATTATAAGGAATCTGTGTTATCATCGGAGTTGGTAACGATCGATCATGTATAGATATCTTTCACTTACTGTGAAACTGTAAATCAACAAAATCGATCTAATGT
>CAKNWW010194565.1:0-12424 GCA_932074435.1 Andricus kollari
TGAATACTTTCTATTGAAATTAATTCACCCAATTGGAAATTGTACAGTTACAAATACTTGAAATTTTGGCTAAATGTTGAATGCTTTAAATACAAAATTATTTTTTTCAACCGCTTAAAATTTGAAATCGTTCAATTTGGGTCGCTTTCAAATTTAACATTTTTCTCACAGAGCTTTTTCAGAGCTTTTACACTTAAAGTTGAATTTATTTAAAAATTTGAACGCAATAATAATTAGATAACACAGGCACACAAAAAAAGTGTGTGCAGCCAAAAAAGCGACCTATATACCATCGTAGTATTGATCTAGCACACTAAAAAAAAGGTTAGTTGGGACAGCTAATAAAATTGTTGGGATAACTATTTTAGTTAGTAAATAATGGTACTGCTATTTAGTTAGTCGTGAGAACTATTTTTGTTAGTTGGAGAACAAGTAGTTACCGTTTCTATCTAATTAGGTTGACTTACTGTTTTAGTTTGTCAAAACCACTATCTGTAGGTAGTCGAACTTACTAATATAGTTAGTCATGTCTACTAATAGATTTGTAGTTATAACTATTTTCTTTTTGTTATATAGGGACTAATTAAAATATCTGTTACTATATCGAAATCTGAATTAAAAAGATCCCAGTGGGCACGTGGGCATCTTTTTTTCGGGACATCTTAGGGACGCTGATGTCAGTTAAATGTCAGTTCAGCGTCAGTTCAGCTGATAAGAAGTTTAAAAAAATATATATCCCTATGCCCACTGCGATCTTTCTAATTTCAGACGCACCTTGTAGGTTAGGATTTCCAGTGAAACTTAAAACTCGTTTGATTTTACAATTTCTTACACATGCATTCGAATACTTTGATATGATCTCCGAATCCTAAAGACATCAAGTGCACGGAGAAAAATGGATGTTTAAACGTAACATCTAGATGTTCACGTTTAACATATTTTATGTTTAAATATAGGACAGCAATCTAGATGTTCATAGTTATTATCTGTACATCTTAAAAAGTGAGATGTTACTCTGTAACATCCAAAATGTTCAACTGAAACATCCGAAATATTAAATGTATGGTTATGTCAAATAACGGCTGTAAATATTTGAAGAGTTTACTTATTTCTGATCATTTAAAGAACTAATTGATAACTTATTTGGGAATTTAAAATTAAACTTTAATGTTTCTACATGAACGAAGAACAGATAATGGGCATGAAAAGTCGATCAGATGATACGTTCAGTCAAGTTCAGGTTATGTTTAATATTTGTAATTCAAAATAATAAATAAAAACGAGGTAAGTAAGCTGAGAACGAATGATCTGTAATCAGCTTTTAAAATTCTATCTATTTTAGGTTACTTAAACTCAAATTGTATTTTAAATTTACAAACATTTTGTAAAATGTGTTCGAGTCAATATAACCTCAAACTTAAGAACCTTGTTCCGTCGTATAGGCAGAAAAAAGTCGTTATCCAATTTTAATTAAGGATTGCTAATTTTGATTCTTTGGAAATATTCCGAAATTGTAATATTCCATAATTGTAATATCAAAAATATATAGCTGTCAAATATAGTCCTTAAATTCCAATGCGCGGTGTGCATGCGCTAGGACGATTTTAACATCTGAATGTGTTTCCGTTTAACATAAAAATATGTGTACGCCTAACATCTCAAAAAGATATCCGTGTGAGCAGCGAGTTATGACGGCCATGCCTAAAAGTTCTCCCTATGTTGGTACCTTTGTCGCATTCTCAATCGTACCAACCAAGGTGGCAAATAAAATAGTTACGCCACCTACTTTAATTTGTTAGAGAAATCAATTAGTAGTACAGATCAGTATTTTATTAGTAAATCTGACTACTAATACGTTACTAACGTAAACTAGTCACGATTACTACAAACGGCTTCCTAAACCGACTACTTGCTCAGTCGGTGTTACTAACTGAATAGTTGTAAGAACCAATGAATGCTTTACTAATAAAAAGGTAGTAGCCCCAACTATTCATTTTTCTCAGTGCACAGTGAAAATCTGCATTGATTTTAATTTTCTGCTTACCAGTTTTCTTTTTTATTCGAGATTGAATTTTTAGTTTAGGTCAAATAATCCCAATTTTTATTATCCCAATAATTATAAATTTAATTTAATTTATTTAAAAAAATTAAAATTAAATGAAATAATTATGAGTTATCCCAATCCCGATGTTCGAAAAGATTTCGCCAGGTTTTGGTCGCAAACAAGTTTTTTCTATTTAGAAATTTTTATTTAAAAACATCCACTCCAGAAATCTTTCTTCTGAATATAAAAACATTGAATTTATTTAAAAAATATCAATTGTTTATAAACAAATTGAAGTTAATTTAAAAGAATAGTAATTACTATTCTTTAAAATAGACTGACGCACAACATTCTCTAAGCGCTCGCGCGTTACACTAAAAAATTTATATTCCGTGAAATAATAGAAACTACTCAGTATTTCTTTTCGCATTTCTCTCCAGAAAAAATGTAGAATATCGTGCAAATAAATTTTATTTTAAGGGAACAAAAGTTTTTAAACAAAAATTTCAACGAGAGAATCGTCAAAATTTGTTTAGCCGTTCACGAGAGAAATTTTAATCACATTGTAAAATTGAATTTCCATTGTTAAAAACTTTTGCAACAGAATTTTGTTTGCGACCAAAATCTGCGTAAATCATTTCCAACATAAGGGCTATTAAAAAATTTATTTCATAACGAAAAAAAATGACTTCCGATTTATGGTGGCCTATACTTTGGATAATTTGACCTAAACTAAAAATTCAAACTCGAATAACAAAGAAACTGGTAAGCAGAAAATTCCATTCAATGCAGATGTTGACTTTGCTAGATCAATACTACAATGTTACATAGGTTGCTTTTTTGGCTTCGCACACTTTTTTTTGTGTGCCTGTATAATCAACTTTTTCCTTTTTTACTATTGACCGGGGTTTCAATGAATTTGCCAAATCCGTAAAGAAATTTGAAAAAGCTAGAAAATTAACAAAATGGCAGCGTTTTTTCTAAACATTTTTTTAAATCTGAGATACGGGAAAAAGTCTGTAATAAAATTTATTCTTCATGAAGTGACTAGCGAACATTTCCTGTTCCTCTTTTCGATATATTGAACCGTTTTTTATGATCCTCAGGTGAACAAGACATTAGTGATAGTGCTTTTATTTGTTTCTTTAACTTTTTGTTCAAAAATATTGTTAGTTTGAAATTTTCAAAAATTACATGTTTCAATTAACTCTTAAACAATATGTGGGGTGTTGTTTCCACATGAATTTATCTAGATATAAATGTTATTGACGTTTATTTACTTCAAAATAAAGAATTTGGACCTTAGTTCCCAATTTCAAGGTAATGCAATTCTTATTTCAACATATAAACTTAAAATTCAAATACCATGCAACAGAATGTGAAGTGGATTTGAAGTGAATCGTGTAAAATTCAATTCTACATAGGTCAGAGGATATAGCTTCAATGTAAATATTACCCTGAAAATAAGGATGGATTTAAATGATTTTTAGATAATACTGTTTTTTATATTATTTTTTGCTTTTTATTAGATAAATTATATTATAGTTCCATCTCATAATATTTCCGTAAGGAGCATACATGTTAGTATAGGATTAAGGTTTAAATTCTGAATTTTGAAGAACAAAAACGTCTAGCATGGAAAGAACACCCTACACATAATTTAAGCGTTAATTGAAATAAATTTAATTTTTGTGAATTTTCAAAATACAATACTCTTAAATGAAAAGTTCAAATAGTTGTGAATTCGATCTCGGGTGTTACTCTTTGTTTGTATTTACAATTGTATGGTGCTCGTTTTATGAATACTTTGCTTCCTCATTATGACTAAATAGCAAAAGTATTTGCTTCCTCATCATCACTAAGTAGCAAAAATAGCAAAAGGAAGCATTAATGATTTTTCAATATAAAACTACCATTGATACTACACTGGAAATCCCATTTAAGTGCGGTTTCGGGCATAATCCTAAATGGCCTTCACTTAAAGAGAACACAACATTCGCTCGCCCCGAACATAAACAGGCAGGGACGTATGAATGCTTTCTGTTGGATTTGAAGGCATGACGCAACCTGAAACCACCGCGGCATCAATAATTCTTGGAACGACTTAAATGGGAGATACTGAAATTAAATGGTATTCCCAGTGTATAGTTTAATCAATTCTTTTCTATTCTTGCATCAACTTTGAATTACGCTAATGAAAAAGGTTTTCTATAAAAAAACAAATTTTAAAACATTATAAAGTGCTAAAAATAAATGTAATAAATATTTTCAGAATTCTTGCATCAGTTTTGGGATATTATTGGTGAAAATAAACCCTCCACATATTCATTCACACATCCACACACAATTTCTTAGAACGTTCTATCAGACATTGATTAATTAAGCAAAAAGAAATAAAAGCGATGTCACTAATGTTTTGTCTACCTGAGGATCATAAGCAAGTGACTTAATATACTTTTTTTAGTAGTCAGAAAGGAATACAAATATGTATTCAGTACTCAAAGTACTGTTCAAAATATCGAAAAATAGAAGGGAAATTTTTTTATGCCAAGTTTCGTGCGATATTCTGAAAGCTTTTAAATCTAAAATCTAAAGCATTCTAAAGTATTAATTTACGCTACCGACGGTTAGTATCAAACCACTAACCGGATGACCTATTACAAATTAGCCTTGACTTTGAAGGGTACGACGATAGCACCGCCCAGAATATGGATGAATATTTTTTTTTAACCGTTGGAAAGCTTATTACTTCTGCGCTAAATTAGCCTTAGTTGAAATAATTTCGCCTTGTGCCTATTGAATAAGCTCGTAAGAAAGGCAAAAATAAAAATTCCGATTTTGAAGGAATTTTTTACTTCAACTTAAACTCTTGGCAGGAGCTAGAAAAATAAAGGCATTCATTTGATATTTCACAAAAGTGATCTTTAGGATTTTCCCTTTCATTTTAGCCATTAAACATTAAACAGCTTAATGGGTTCATAAAATATTACTTCTTTTTTGTGCGAGCGTGCTAAATTTAAAATAAATTATGGAACCGGCGAACCGTCGTGCGGTAACGTATTTTAAATTTAGCAGGCTGGTACAAAAAAAATTTTTTTCAGGTGATCGTGAAGATTTTTCACGGAATAATAGCTTAAATGAAAGGTGAAATCCTTAAGATCACTTTAGTAAAATGTCAAATTAATAAATTCATTTTTCTGGCTTCTACAAAGAGTTGAATTTGTGCAAAGCACAATTACTTCAATTAAGGCCCATTTAACGTAGAATTTAATAAGCTTTCCAACGGTGTTTTAAACATATTTTTATTTTTATTCTGGACGGCGCTATCACTGTTCAAAGCCCAGACTAATTTTTAATAGGTCATCTGGTAAGTGGACTGATGCTAACCGTCGGTACTCTACAAAAATAATTAATTAGAAGTGGTCTCAAAACTTCTGAATTTTGAATGGGTCAAATTAAGAAATTCGCCATCACTCACTTGTCATCGTTTGTATTCGAGTTAAATTCTGCCACTCATGAAAGATCGAAATCTGTCCATTGAAAAAAATGATCGTTTGTAAATCTGAACCGGAGGTGAAGAAAGACTTGAAATCGGTTTCGCAATTAGGTCCCTTGTAATACATATATTGAGTATGCCTCTGTGCTTGAATTCTCGAGATAAGAAACTGAGACCCAGAGGATATCCTTTGATTTTTTTGTTGTTTCAGGCAGGGGAAATTCGGCTGACAACCACGCGGGACCTATTCTTTTGCCACCTAGAGATTACGACACAGTTCACAGACAGCGTGGTAATCTCGCGGGAATCGAGTTCAGGCGATGTCTTAACCAAACGATCGTAGGTGGAAACACTGCCATTGACAGAGGTGGAACGAGAAGTGCTGCCAGTAGCGGAATCGGCTCTGATAGTGCCGCGACACCTCCTCCCTATCAGTCCCATCATCCTCTAGGACCAAGGCCATCCAGACCCTCCAGAGATTCCTCTTCCGGTAAGTCGAGACTCTAACATTGACATTCCTGATTCTTATCGTCGATTACCTACGTTCTTATACAACCTCGAGGAATTATATAGAATCTCATTCACTCATTCTCAGTTATGAAATTCAATGTTATGTGAAATATTATTATTGTATACCTACTTTAGAAACCTCAGGGTGACCACTAGACCGGGGAAGCCAGGAAATGAACGGGAATTGTGTATAAGTTCAAGAGTATGACTAGCACTGAGAAAAATTGATATTAGGAATTAATATCAGTAAATTTAACTACACTGTTAGAAATTTCTGTAGGAATTTTCAGAAACGCGTCACTAAAGCTTGATGCAGAAACCGTTTCTAAATTTTCCTAAACTGTAACAGAAATTTCAGCAACGGTAACTGCATAACGCTTCAGTCACATGTTTCAGAAAATTCAGTTACAGTTTAGGAATTTTCAGTTACTGTAACTGAAAATTTCAAGGGGTTACAAAATTTTTTTGGTTCATTAATTTCAATACAAAATATGTAGTCTATATTTTTCCTGAGAATATAAATAGTAAGAAAATATGAGTGAAGTTAATACAAACGACTTCTCATGTATATTTATGTTATAATAGTACGTATTAGTTATTTACATGCAAACTTTGCTCGTACATAGACTTACTATCATTTATATTTTTAAGACAATTAGACACTGCAAATTTATATTAAAATTAATGAACCAAACAATATCCGTTCCTTGATCTACGTATTGTAAATCAATAAATGAGAGCAATGAGAGAGAGTACGATTAAAAATTACACACTTAACCTATCTAGCCAGGAAGGTGTCATTTGACGTAAATAGCAGACTCACTATCCATTTGAAACCTGGATCAAATCCTTTTCTATATTGAATTATTCCAATTCATTTTGCACTTTATTGCCGTCGATTACCACTGAACCACCATGCTTTGTCTCCTCAGAACGCGATCGAGAAGCAACGAGTGCGCATGCAACTGCGCATTTCCTTCGGTTACGATAACTTATATTTCTGTTACCGTTTAGGAATTTTGAAAAACTATTTGTAATTTTCAGACACCGTTTCTGAAGTTTAATGAAAATTTAGTAAATTTACTATAAAAGTTACTGAATTTCGTTTTCAGCAACATAATTTCGTAAATTCCAGTTACTTTAGTATCTTAAATGTGTCGGAATTTTCCGAACATTTCTAACAGTGTATGGCACGACGATCTAGGTATTAAGGTTAAATAGCCAGATATTAAACGTTCATATCTACTTTAATGTCTGGATATTAAGGTTTTTAAAGTCTAGGAAGTTTAGGTATTAAGGTTTATTATATGGATATTTTATTTTAATTATACCTATAGATATATTAGGCTTTAGATTAAATTTTTTACTCCATGCAGGGGAAACCACCCTACAGTAGATAGCAAAAAATTCAACAGCATTTTAACTGCATAAGTTTCCAAAAATAAAGAAAGGTTATCGTTTTTAAATAAAGCTTACATATTCAATTGAGTATTCTCATAGAAAAAAATATCACGAAATTAATCAATTAGCTGTATTAAACATTTTTATCAGACTTGGTCAAGGGTACGATTTTGACACCTCTGTCCATCAACAGATAATCGTTTCTGCTATTGCTCCTGGGCATGATAAAATACTCAATTCTCGATAATTATAATTTATCATTAGTATGCTTACAATTAAAATCAGTTTATTGAGTAAATAATAGTTTAAACTATGATTATTTTACAAAAATTACAAAAGTTTAAATTATTGACATGTTTTTTATCTCTGATATTCCGTGAGATTGGTACGATTGGTACGAGATGTTTAATCCTCATTCCATCTAACCTGACTTGCGATGACAGAAAAGTGCAGAATTTTTACATATACCTTAATCCCAAAAATGATATGTTTTCCGAAAAACTCCTTAAAACACAGCTAAATATTATATGATTTTCATTAACTAATAATTTACACTATTTGCTTGGTTTATTATTTACAATAATTTAAACTTAAAAACGTCACGAATCAAAATAAACAAACACAACCTTTAACTTAAAACAACTACGAGACAGTCGCAGAGCTGCCAATTTTGATAGTGACATTTTTCGTAATTTCGCGATTATCTACTGTTGGTTATCTACTGTTGGAAAATGCAATTTCCGATAAAAATTCCTCAAATATTTATAAATATTAAAGAAAGAACGCTTTGTATCAATAAATATTTTTTATTAAACTTCAAGCCTTGATTTTAATGTATGAACAGGCCATAAAAATGTTTCATTAAGTTAAAAAGTATAAATGAAGAAGAGGCGAAATTTTTTTTTCAGGTTACAAATTAATTTTTTGCTCTCACACATTAATTCATTATAAAATCTCAATGAAACTTCGTGAGAAAATACAGCATCCTTGCTGAAATGTTATACTAACAAAAGTAAAGTACTTTTTTTGTCAATTTTCCAGTTAATCAAGATTATCTACTGTAAATCATTATCTACTGTAGGGTGGTTTCCCCTTTACCTTTTCCGGGTTTTTACATATCTAAAGTCCCTCCTCTCAGAGAAGATCATCAGACATTATACCATTACCTCACATCCCTTCCTTTCCCGCCCCCTGAGGGCACCAACCTTCGTTTCAGGTAAATAATCTGTTTCTCAAAAAAATACAAACATTAAAAAGTAGAGTTTTTTAAAAAATCCATTTTTAATAATTTTAGAAAAACAGCCACCATTTTGTAATTTAAAAAAAATTGGGGATCAGTTGAAAGAGCAAGAATTCCCACGTCGAAACAATTTATTGTTCTTTGATAATACAAATTTGTAATTTTATTAAAATGGCCAGCAAAGTTTGTTTTTTCTAATAATATATACATAACATTTCATATAAAACAAAAAGAGACATTAAATAGTCGTTAAACTATAGTAAATGCATATTTTTCTTATCTAAGTTCGAACTTCAAGATATTTTTGTCACCAGGTATTCTGGGCCTGAGATATGCAGACCATTAAATTGTAATTAAATTACAAATTTTTGTGTCTCGAAGCCAGGAATATCTTTTCATTAAATTTAGAGTCAATTTTTCAGTAAATATGAAGTTATTCCCGTAGATGCAAGTATTTTTCAGCTTAAAAGTTATACTTTTTATAAATCGATTACTAATCATCTTTATGATCTAGACATTAAATTTAATATCTAGATATTACCTAAAATATGTAGACCTCCACAGGAAACAAAAATCCATTCACTTGCTTTGAATGGATTTCGAAGTCGTTTGAATAGCGTATCTGTCAGTGGAATTCCAGATTGCTGCCGATTGGTTTCTAACAGAATGTTACTCGTTATTATTTTCTTAACAGACTTATAAGCCGCAAAAGCCTTTACATCCTCTAGAACTAAAATAGAAAAAGGAATCTAATAGATTTGCGTATGATTTCTATTCATCTCTCAATAATCTATAAATTTTAAAAATCATTTGAAATATGACAGCCTAACCTCAAAAAAGCCAGTCTCATTCAAAAAAAGGTAAACCGATTCAATATGACTTTTCTTGAAATGGACATTGTAGTACATTGCAGATTCGAAGCCATTCCAGAAACTGACCGATTCACATAGTCGCAAACCAATTCAGTTTTAAAAATCTCAATCTACAAATGACAGATACGTAATTCACGGAGTCGACTTTTTAATGGGTTCCTTTTTCCTGGGTAACTGCCATATATTTAAGTATCCCTTGGTCGTATATCTGTTAATATCTAGATGTTAAATTAAATATTGAGATGTTACCATTTTAATACCTAAATTTTACATAGTGTCTAGGGACAGTGAAAATATTTGGTCTACTATCACCGACTTTCGGTGAACCTAGCCATCCTTTCCAGTTTCATTGGGCTCACTGAAAATATTTGTTCTAGGCATTACCGAATTTCGCTGCTCCTAGATACGGTCAATGTTATATAATTTTTGGTATCAAAGCTTATTGGTACATGACTCCTGATTGTGTCTTTTGTACTCGGGTTCGTGATTTGACTTTGATTCCCCCTTTTCCGTACTCTCCGATTTGATTTAATTTTAAAAACTCATCATTTATGTTTTATTCAAAAAATATTATTATTTAAATTATGATAAAAGAATTTTCAGTGCCTATATACAATTATTTACATTTTATACTTAAAAAGTGATATCATGAATCTTTGGAAACAAAAGGGAATCTGTGTTAGGAAGATAAATAATTAGTTAATGGAAATTGTGAAAGGAAGAAAAAATTATTATGACAAAATTATAGATCACCACTTGTGATTATAAAGAGTGGTTGAAATTGTATACAAATTGTATAAATCACAAGGAAACTAGAAATCGCATCGATTTTCGAGAAAGTCTTAATCACCCTGATTCTATCACTCATTCTGTGATGCAGTAATTTAACGTAATGATCCTTCGACTTGACACAGTAAACTAGTGTACCGTTCATTATTTTTATTCCAAGTTTCCGCCACGTTTACCCTCGGGAAACGAATGCGAAAACGTAAGTTGATTTAAGTTTTGTTTCTTAAATTGGCTTTTCAGAATCTTTTTTTATCTTGAGATATCAATAATATTTAAAAGTTTGAAATTTGTACTTGAAACACTCAGAAAAATATTGGTTTTAAATTAAAGAAGCCGTTTATTTAACATCATTTTTTTAATTTAACCAAAAATAATTTAAAAATGAAAGCAATCGTTTTAAGTTAAAGAAAAATATGCATTGGAACAAAAAATAATTTCTTTGAACCAAAGAAATTTCTAGTTATCATAAGAATTTTATTTGAGTGAGAGGCCATGGATATCTTATCCACCAATTTTTAAACTTTTGAGATTTAAATCATTGAAGTTGATTAGACTTTTAATTCTATAAAATTGAATAATTCATTGATACACCAATTTGGTATTTGAAAAAAATCAAATTTCTATTTTTGATTTTTACAACTGAGCAATACCATGTCAAACCATCCAAGAATTTCAGTTATTGTCAGTAATTTTGACGAAGACTCTAGTATCCGTTCTCTTAGGTGTTGACAGAAAAACCGAAAAATAATTTATGAACCAATAAAAAAGCTTAGGAGATGTTCCAAATTTAAAATTTTGGTCCTTTTTTCTTAAACTTTTATAACTTTGGTGGTTTTAATGATATTAAGGTGTATTGTTTTAAAATAATTAGTTTTGATAAAATATTTTTTGAACAACAAAATTTCAAAAACTTCTCGGATTTTTCAAAAACTAATTTTTAAACTGAATTTCTGAAAAAAGCCCACTTTTTATTTTCTTCATTTTTTTTATATAGATATCTTACAATGTCCTCTACAAGCCCTGCAAATATCAAAATGGGAATTATTTTAAGGTTTTTTCTTAAACACCTAAGAGAACGGATACTAGAATTTTCATAAAAATTACCAACAATAGCTGAAATTCTTCAGATGATTTTACTTGGAATTGCTCAACTTTAATAATAACAAAAATGAGTCAAGAATCAGGAAGTTAAATTCGGTTTCGTAATTTCGAAATTCCTCGAGTTCTGGTATTTGATATGAGAATGAGAAAAAATAAACAGCAAATTATGAGGATGATCGAATGTGCTAAATTATACAATCGGGCGAATTACAGTCCACATTCTTTTTTCCTGTCCTCAACATATCTACTACCTTCGTGATGGGATGTTAAAACGTTTTTTTAAATGACACACTACACTGTTAAAAATAGTATTAAATTTAAAATACCAATGTATATTAAAATTCGTATCTCAAGCATATGAAATCGCTATTTATAGGTACGTGTTCATTAAATTTCGTATACATTCGTGATAATCGCTCAGATAATTCCATTTTACACAAAATCAAAATTAAATTAGCAGTAATTTTCGATTCTTAATGATAAAACATGATACCTTCTTACAATTAATCAAAAATAAAAATGGATTTTAAGTCGAGAAGTTCCATTACGTAAATAAATGACAGATCTAACCTTCAATTGACTGTACTCACATTAAATTTCTACCATTCAGGGAAAATTTTGGAAAGAGTACCACATGTACGTTGCACTTTAATCATAAAAAGCAATTCAATTGACGAATTCTAGGTTATTACTTTAAATCCAAATATTTGATAAGATTTAAAAAAATAAAAGTACTATGAGTTTTCAAGCACGCTGCTATACCGACTTGTATATTAAATTTAATATAAAGTGTACAGCTATTCATATTTTAATGTATAATAAATTTCAACTACCGTGTATGCAAATGACTTCATATACATTTGTATTCAATTTAATACAGATTTTTCTAACAGTGTAGGATAAATAAGTTATATCTCCAGGTGATCTGGAGACTCCCCGCTTTGGAGCAATGTTTACAAGCCATATCTCAT